>JAPMOB010243549.1:0-13253 GCA_029875015.1 Lepomis gibbosus | reverse complement strand
ATTTTTTCACTTATTTGGATTAGTAGGCTAACTGCAACCATGTACATCCAGTCTTTGTGCTAACCTAGGCTCACGGTGGGAGCATCAAACAGACTTATAGCACGCACGGAGATGAAAAAGGTATGTATGGACTTATCTAACTCTGGGGGATAAGGTGAATAGGCTAAAGTCCCAGAAAGTCGGAGTGTTCCTTTAAGGATAATTTTGATATTTTTAAACCTATTTTCACATGTTTTGGTGTCAAAAGTAGGTACAAAAGGTTTTTGAATCTGTGCAGTAGATGCTTCAGCTGGCAGCCACAATCCAGGTGCAGTGGCTGCAGCTTATTCTTTCGGGGCAATTGCGCCCGTCAAATTTATGTCAACAGAAAGTGCTTCTTTTTGCCACCAACAGACTCAGACTGTTATACCAGGTGTCTGATAACATCATAGAAAGGATCCCTACAAGTAACTCCCGGTAACACCAATTGTTTTTAACCAGGAACAGAAGTCTTGGTTACTTGCAATTCTTGCTATGAATCTTGTGAGGGGCGAGTTGTTGCAGGAAGATTCCAGTGGAAATGAGAGTCAGAGTTGGAGAGAAAGTTCCAAATTGAAAACTTGTGTGTGCTTCAAAGTGTCACTGTGACACTTTATAACATAAGACTGTCAAATGTTGAGGTCCAATTAAAATTTAAATTCTTCTTTTCTGCTTATTTGCCATCACCACATCTGGACGTATGAGAGAAAAACAGCTAACGAAAGCTAACGCAAGCAAAAGCACCCTCTTTACTCTCTGCAACGCATGCTCTGAGTGTGCATAAGCAGCTACTGGCTGAGAAATAATGCATGAAAAATTAAGTTTCATATTAATCAATGCTAACTTTAGGGTTATATCCCTAACACCCTAACCTTAACAAACAAAAGTGCTCTGATGCTAGCATGGGCTATTTTCCTAACCAGTCTTGTTTTTTTTCAGTCATCTGTACTGTTAATGATTAATAAAAAAGAAATCCATTTTGCTGGGGTAGGGGGGCATGAGCTTTTTTTGGCTTCTAAAGCGGGGCATGACAGAATAAGTTTGAGAACCACTGCTGTAAGGGGACACTCAGCTTAAAACGCTAAAACACCTTGCATCATTCTTTAAAAGTTATTTAAACAGCCCAGTCAGTAGCATAAAAACTCCAGTTCTCAAATCCATATTTCCTTCACGCAAATATAATTTAAACCTTATAATCCAAATCAAATATTTCTTTCATTTTAATATCATGTGATGTGTATCATGTCAACATTCAGACTGCAGGCATTAATTCCATTTTTTTTCCCAGATCAGATTTTTTTTGTTCGACAGTTCACATTATTGCTTAAATCTGGCCCATATCAGAGTACAGTGTGAACTGTTCATGGCCTGAAAGTGACCTGCATGCCCAGAAGAATAACACAACGTCACATGCTGCACGCTGTCGCACAGAAGTAAACAGAGCCACAGAGGTTTGCTCATACTTGCTACTAACCCTCCCAATTTTCACTGGAGACTCCTGTTTTCCATTGTCCTCTGACAGGTTACATTTCTCCTAAATCATGCCAGTGTTCACAACTTTCTGTCCTTTTCATTATAACTCGCTTAACTATAAGCTGGTGGTACTGTGCATTTCAGGTGAAAGTAAGGGCATTTGTGAACAGATGATAACAAGGTAGAGAAGAAGGAGAGCCACTTGTTTAATTATGGCTTTTTGTGGAGTTTTTTGTTCACCGCGGCTCCATCTGGCAGGGGAGCAGCTGCACTAGAGTGTCGTCAAAGTCGCATCAATTCCGACCTGAGTGTCCAGACTCAGGTCGCATTGAAAAAGATTTTCATCTGTATTGCATTTGGGCCACATATGGAAGTGGCCCAAATCCAAACTGGAAAAGATCAGATTCCGTGTGACTTGCCATGTTCACACTGTCATAAAAAGATCAGATCTGATCGGATTTGGGTTACTTTGGCCTGCAGTCTTAACGTAGCCTTAAAGTGTGTTCATGATACACTCACATACACGTTACCTGGTGTGTACGTGTGCGTCAGAACCTGGTCCCTGCGCACAGAAAAACATGGAGCCGGTTGACCACTGATGGTGCAGATGCACTGTTTGCAGAACTCTCTTACAAAGACGAAGCCTGCATTAGTACATTAGTACATTTATGAGGAGCAGTTCCTAAAATTTTATAGTATAATATCTTAAACAAATGCATGTGTGTTTCTGTATGCAGTCAAGGTCACTTCAGTTGGAGGCAACGACCAGACAAACACACACCACATCACATCTGTAAGCTCTCCAAACCATCTCACCATGTTTAATGTGCAAATGTTCGCAGCCATGCTCATATCACAGCCTCAAATAGACATACAGCATAAATCTACACCTGGATTGATATACAAAAACATGGACACACACATGCTGAAACATGTAGAACATACAGTATACTGTCCAGGAGCTGATTTGAAAATGAAGGATCAGGGAGTGCCTCATCTCGCTGCCCTCACCCACACTGACTCACTCAGACCAAGACAAATGCTGAGAAACAGAGGCAGCAAGCACACTCAACAGATGCACTCTTGACACAGCTACTTACAAGTTCATATGCATGATAATGTGTGTGTGGGCACTCACGCGCCTGTGATGTACACATTTCCTCACACGCTCTCCAAAATGCACACAGCCTGCTGCATAGAACTGTCAGATGTGCCTGAGCTGTGGCGCTCCATTTGCAACAGAACACCCCAGCACTGTTGTGTAAATGAATTTAATGCTTTAGAAAACACATTTTTGAGTGGCATCCAACAATCATCTCCGTCAAGGAGAGCTACTTAGCTTACCATGCTGCTCATGAAGCTAAAACAGGTTAATGATACAATTTGTTACACAAGCATAGCTCTAAAAAGTGGTTTCCAAGCTGCACATTACTCCACATGGCGGCATGTAAATGGGGCCGCATAGAATATGGCTGCAGCGAGCTGAGCCTTGACTGCAGGGCTTCTTTGTGCATCTGTCAATCATGCAGCCTGTCGATATGAGCCCCGGTGCCCATTAGCCTCACTGTATGGTGCTAGAAGCTGCAGGAATCTGCTGTATGCATACTCATGTGTGTTGAGTAAAGCATTGACCTACATCATAGGTTTAAAAAGGAAATTAAGCTAGTTTTCTAGCTTTGTGACTCTGATTAGACACAGAAGTTTTGATATGTTAGTATGTTTGTACAATTAATCTAGAGTTGAAATCATTAATCAGTGACTGACTGAAAATGACTGAACAATTCTGATAATTAATCAGTTATGTCATGAATCATGCAAAATGCCACACATCTACTGCTTCTGTGCCGCCTTTCCTTTTTTCCTTCATCGTGAATTGGACATATTAATGTTTCGGATTTTTGGCCTCTGAAAACTGAGATATTACTAATCTTTTTTCATAGTATAAACTAAACGATTGAAACACATGAATCAATAATGGAAATAGTAGAGAAAATAGGACTCACTAAGGCCAAAACATGGCAGCAATATTTTCATTAAATGTGAAGCTCTCTGATGTTGTGCCACCTTTTTCTACTTTTGAAGTGAAAGTAGCAAGTTAGTTGCAACTCTACACAAATCTATAATGTAAAAAAAATGCATATATAAATATCAATATAATTCTCCTATAAGAATAAAAATGTATTATATTAATAAAGCTTTATTTAGATAATTATATCTAAACCTAAAGAATATAGAGAGAAATTAGTCTCAGTACCGAAAACAAACTGAATGATATCCTGCCCAGATGCTGATGGGGTTCTGTACATGTTTTGGAGAAGTATGTCTTTCCATGAGGGAAATCTTACATGAACGCGCTGAGAGGCAAGACATCCAGGTTTTCCACCAGCAACATGCATTTGTGGATTGGAAGACATGAAAAGAGTCTCAAAGCTCCCCAAACAAACCCAGACCCCAGGTCGTCTGTGTAAATATATGCAACAAAATTGCATAAATAATTGTACATGCCCAGATTGTATTTTATAAGCAAATGTTATCCGATTAGGAAGCTTGAAGTTGTAATTATATGTATGTTTTGATCTTGTGCTTTTCAACAACTCAATTATCATCTTCATCTGGTCATCTTACTCTCAGAGTAGTCATGGTGACTGGTCAGAATTTGTTGGTATTGGTAAAAGATGTCTTTTAATTCAGGTTGACAAATTCCAGACTAACAAAGTGTTTGTGAAGAATGCACATAATATTAATATCTTCATCTCATCTACATTCTTTTATGTGAGGTCTGTGTTTGGGGGTGTCCAGTCTGATGACCTCCTCAAAAATGTGGACATACTGTATGTTCCCAAAATTTGTTTACTAAAGCCTCAAAAACATTTTGTTTTTTGGTGAATTTATGAAAAAAAAAAACAGTGGAATTAGTTTTTTAAAAGCATGTATGAGGGCTGTCAGGTAAACATAGGGTGTAGACATTGCAAATTTCACAGTCCATTGTGACAGCTCATGTTAGAGAGGTAATCAATACCTCATCTCAAAGGCGTAGCTATCCCAACAATAGCCGTGAATTTGCATCAATCCATATGTGGCACATAGGTTTGATGAGTGATACGTCTAAGCTAAGAAAAAAGGTTTAATGGAAACTTCAAAGGAAAAAACCTTCTCTCATCGGCTCCAAACTCTGCCATCATTACTACTTTTTTCTCACATGTATCTTTCATCCACCACAAAAGAGGCTGCTATCATTTTTTGCTTGCATGTTCTCAGCACCACACAGTACCTACATCCATCCATGGTAACTGCATATATGCTTTCTATTTTTCAAACATCAATGCCTTTATTTGCTGCTCATGTCTTTGCTGCCACTTGACAGCTTAGTGCCGCTAAGACAAATTTGAATAATTATTTGAAAGTTATTATCTAACCCTTTCATGCATGAATTATTTATATATATTTATTATATATATCTTTTTAAGGTTCTTTTTCTTACTTAAAATTATTATTTTTTTGAAAATTCAGTTTTGTTTTTAAAATGATTTTTTTATCCTCATGCTGAATCATCTTAGTTTTAACATATCAACATCCAACATGTAACAGATTAGATTCTAGTTAAAACAGATTTTTTTTTTAACATTATGTGTGTACAATACTTATTCTTATTTCTTGTAAAAGCCTCAAAGCAGTCAAAAGTTGTATGAATGTAATATGCACTTTTGCATCGTTATTTATGTTAATATATTTGTTAAATGTCTGTTTTATCATAATATATACATTCGTCGCCTCTTTGAAAAAATAGAATAAATTAGCAGGTTACAAAAAATCAGACTTAATGTATTCTGACTCCACTGTTGCTGACAGTTGTTGTTGGTGTATAAAAATTTAATTTTCCTCTAAATTTAAATTTATCAAACATAGTTAGTAACACTTAATTAATTACACTTTACTGCACATGCTACTATTTCTTTTTACCTTGATTGACCTCCTTGAACATGAGGTTTTCACAGAGATGCCTGAGGCATTTAGCACATGGTCATCACTGGCCATCTTGGACTGATGAGGTCGCAAAGCAATAACTATTTGGAGCACAATAGAGTGACCACTGTTACAGTGTTGCTATCAATCAGCTGACACTGTGCTCAAATGACTTGGGGAACATAACCATGATATAGTGACTCAAAATGGAGTTTAAATAACTGTCCACAAATGTGGACACCATTCGTGAAAGGGCTGAAATGCATCATTAGTAATGAAGGATAAGTCATTGAAAATAAATATATTAGAAAAAGATTTATTTCATTAGATTTATTTTCATAGTGTGTGTCTTGGAACAAATCCAAAATTCCAAAATTTCAATAGCGCAGGAATATGTTTTTCACTGAAAACTAGACTGTTATGATAAATCTGTGAATATGTTCTTCATTTTGAAACGAACTGAACACTCAACCAGGCAGACTGCTCAAAACGTTTTACACACACACACACACAACTCTGGCCTCACCTTCCTTCATGGTTCAGTGGTTACTCATTCAATCACACTAACTTCACTCTTTCAAACACACATACACATGCACACATTGACAAAGTCACATTAGCATATCCCACTTCAGCATTTAGAAGCAGCCTACTGTAACATATAGGTAAAGCCCAGTCAATTACAGCAGATTAAAATGTGCTTACATGTATTAACATGTGCAGTTATGTGTAGCTCAGTCGGCTATGACCCCGTTCTCCCTGCTGCCACATAGCATATAGAAAATGCATGAAATTAGTGTAAATTTTTCAAAGAAGGATAAAAATCAGCATTAAGCACTTTTTAATGCCATCTAACCATTAGTCTGAATTTTGTAGAGAAAAAGACTGAGAGCATTGAGCCTATGATGTATGAGCATCTATGTCATTGAAACTGTACTGACCGCCACCTCATGTAAGTGCACATTTTATGTCCATGTGTGCCTACAGTATATATATCATTTTATTAGATTTTGCCTGAATGAAGTGGCTGCTCAGAACCTCAGCCTGTCCAAAATTGGAGATCAATGAAGGATAAAGGTGTTAGTGCCTAAAACAAAGTGTGGCTTACTAAAGTGCGCATTATTATCCCCATTTATAAAACGACTGGCTCAAATCAAGCAATCTGATTGGTTCATAGTAGTGGTATAATGAGCCTGTGCAACGGCTATGACGTGGAATATCTTTGCACGGATCCGTATCACTCCGCGACAAAGTAACATTAGAAAGTAACGTCTTAGGGACGGGAGAAAGTGGAGTAATATCCTCGCTGCAACACTCACATCACCACCTCACACCTCAAAAATGCTCGCCAAGGTCAAGTTACCAAAGTCAATGGACACTGGACAGTTTTTTAGTGGCTGCACAATAAAAGCCAACGTGGAAATAGACAAATAAATAGTTCTAATAATTGTAGCCTTTGATGTATGTTGCTTAGCAACCTTCATGTGCTATGCAGCCTAACGGCAGCCGGGTGGGGCTACTTTTTGTATTCATAAAGAAATATCTGTTGATGAAATAAAACAAAAAAGCCAAATTGTAGTTTGTCTCTTAGCCTCCTTTCTTTTTGCCATGCTTGGTAACCATTTTATAAAAGCAATATCTCACTTCAGGCCGCGATATACGCTTATTATATCAAAGTTAAGGACAACGCCCCTTAACTGTGATATAATAAGCGTAGGCTATAACACGGCATGAAGTGAGATATTGCTTAATTGAACACTTAGGCCTACTGTGTCTTTCCCCTCTATATGCAGTAGGCATTTTCCCCCACCTCCAAGTGTGACTATCCAGACCAGACCATTAACATGAACCCAAATCATAACCAAGCATTTTAGTTGCCTAACCTAACCTTGCTTTAACCAGTTAACCTATAGCCAAAATATCAATATTGGACGATTCTGCATAGCCACAGATTACATTAAGTTACATTAGGTTTTTTGTTTGTTTTTTTTTTTACATCCAGTGCAACTAGTAAATAAGGGAAAGATTGTGGTCACAGCAACTAAAGTACAGTTAAAATACTTCAAGGGTCAAGGGTTTGGGAAAAATCATGGCTCAGGTTAACACAAATTTGAAAGATTCAAGGATTTATTTGTCAGTGGTGTGCAATTATAACAACAATGACTTGGCAAGTTGGCTGCACTTCTCAGCCTGTTGGACGACACCTCGCCCATATCTCCATTTGTGGGTCCCTAGCTGTAAGCATCAGGATGTTCTGATTCAAAGCAGCAAGGATGGATCCATCAACCTATGGTGTCTGGTTTTGGGAAACGACCGTATAGTCATCGTAGGGATGATATCATTGGCCAGTGTTGAAGCTTGTCACTAATTCCCCAGACTCAGAGCTGTAGTGGAACATATCCTAATCAGTGTCAGTCAGCGTGGCCTCTGTGAGTAGTCCACCACCTGACCTCTCTCATTTCTCTCTCTATTTTAATTCTTTGATTTACGTACAGCAAGCAAAATATTTTACAAACAGAAACACTGGAAATTTACTGGATGCAAAACATATCTTTAGTTTGAAAATCAACAAATGCTTTAGCTGAATATTTTCAGTCTAGTTTAGTTGTCATCCCTAACCTTAACCATACCATAGTTACCTACACAACGCATCATTACAGGAAGTAGACTCTCCAAGGTTTTGCAGCTTTTTTTCAGTATCCACATTTTGTCTGGCTTTTCAAACCTCACATACATTTTGACTGTTGAGAACATCTTCTTGAGCTGACTGAAGTGAAAGTGAGGATGAATGGACGGCAATTTGAACATCTGTGGGAGAGATGACAGCTCGCAGTGAGGCGGGCAGCCGGTCAGTCACCCTGAGACCTAACCTCCATCTTTTCCTGTCTTTCAGCAGCTTTCAGTCTGCCTCTGCTAGTCTGTCTCTTTCAGACACACTCTCACACACAATCAGTGGCGCCGACTGTACAGCTGGGTTGTAACCCTAAGCTTACAGCATCACAGATTCATAACTCTTTTTTTCATACATTTTATTCATACACTTCCTGTAAAAATATTTCCTGAGCTGAGAGGCTTCACTGATTGAAGCCTCTCAGCTCACTGATTGAAACCCTTCGAGGCACCCCTCCATACCATCCTCTATTCATCCTTTCATTCCCATCCCTCCCTTTTCCTTTCCTCTCCTCTCTCAAACCTCCTTTCATTCTCACACACTCCCATTCTCACCCATCCTTCCTTGTTTCCTTCCCTGCTCATTCCTAAATCCTCAACGCGCGGAGAGGATGTAGCGAGCGAGACCTCCCGTCGTCGGTGGGAAAAAAGGGAGAGACCATCAGCTCGCAGACAGAGGGATGCTGCAAAGGTATAGCTTGGAAGGTAGTAGTATAGGCCTGCTCAGTCCTCCCTCCCCCTCCCCTCCCTCCTTGCATCCTATCAGCCCCCCGCCCCCCTTTCCTGTACCAGGGTGGTATGACCTGCTGGATTACAAAACAGCCCTCCCATGTGTCTGCTTCTTCTCTGTGCCAGCCGAGAGACAGCGATACCAAGCTCCTGGAGCGCTGGTGAGGGCGACAGAGAGAAGGGGAAGAAAAGGATGAGAGAGAGAGAGAGGGAGGGAGGGAGGGAGAAGGAGAAGGGGAGATCAGTGGAGAAGAAAGTAAGAGGGAGAAAGTGGCAAAAGAGTAGTAGACGCAGAGCAAGGGAAGTAAGACAGTAATAAAAGAAGAAACAAAGAAGAAGAAGGAGGAGAAAGAGGAGGGATGTTGAAGGAGAAAAGCGAAAGAAGGGAGGATTAAGAGAGTACAAGAAGACAGGAACAGGAGAAGGAAAGAGAGAGTGTGTCTGGGAAAAAAGGAGGGAGTTTTGAGTGATAGCGAACATACAGTAGATGAAAGCTTTTCAGAGGAGCAGGTTGCTGAGAAGCATCAGCACTGTCAGAGTGCGTTCAGCCCTCAGGGACTGCCGGGGGTAAGTCACACACTACTCTGCTACACATTCATGTGCATCTGATACACACACATTCACCACTTAACACACACTCATTCATGCATTTACACACTGCAGGATCTTAATTTATGTCACACTCCTTTCTGCGAGGCCTCGGAGCAAAATTTCACACAGTGGGCACTTGAATGTCCGATCTGTGGCGTAGAAAATGTGTATTTCTAGTGGTCAGTTTTCCACTGGTGAGGAGAGCTGCTCTGGTCTGGCCGAACCTGCAGGTCAAAAAGTCCACAGTGCTTTTAACAAAGGAAGACCTGAAAGGTATCCCATTCATAGCTGGATTTCCGTTTCGAAAGTGGTCCTGACAATGTTTTCTGCAGTTTTACATCCTGCATTTGTGTCTGTACTTCTCTTTCTCTTTGTTGGCCCATGATAGTATGAGATGGGCCTTTTTATAATGTGATAGGAGATAAGAGAGGCTGCAGGAGCAGAGTCATCAGGGGATACGGATAATGGCGTAGAGAGGGAGAGGGGAGCTTTGGCTGCGTGGAATCAATTTCATATGATGTCTGACAGGCTGTCATGGAATCATTATGCAACCCTGTGAGACAAAGACATGCTTTAAGAAGCTGTGTGTGTGTGTGTGTGTGTGTGTGTGTGTGTGTGCTCTATTAAAATACACACTTAAGTGCACGCACATTCCTGTAGCACACAATCGTCCTCTCATTTGTGAGCACAAACAGCTCAACTGCAAAATAACCCAGCTATTGGGCCCTAAACCAGGTTACAGCAGACATTCATGGAATTTTCTTGCCTCCTCTAAGCCAGAAGAGTCTGCTGATGAGTTTTCTCCGGGGCTGCAGTTCCAGGGAGTTGTTAGGTCCTTCTTTAGCAGCACTGTGGATCCAATTGATTCCTGTGCCGGGAGGCAAAGGGCAGCTTCACCCGCTGGATTCATGAGGATAGAGTGGGTTTTATTGTCGGAATGAGAGGCAATTCCTCAGATTTAGTTGCTTTAACCCCCTGAGGTGGAGGAATTACAGGAAAGAAGAGGAGAGGAGGCGAAGAGGGTGGTGGTCTCAGTCTCACGGGGGCTCCGCGGAAGCCATATTAGCTCCGTTACAGGCCTCGGGACGACAGCTGGGTGACAGAGGTCGTCATGGTGAGGGAGGTCGTCATGGTAGGTGGTTGTCATGGAGATTGTGGATGTGGTGGTGATGGAGCTGAGTGGGTGGGGACCCCTGTGGACGGGCCTCACCTGGTCTGAAGAAACCATTATGCTCATTTTCTACCGGCAGCGGCTTGTTTTTCCTCCTCTGTGGAATTATGTAATTCAGCATCATAAGACGAAGCCACACTGGTGGAAATGCACAGTCGGGTGCCAAAAAAGGTGGAGTCAGTGCTAATTCTTTCTAAAATTTTCCTTGTCTGAGGTTTGTGCTCTAACGCAAAGCTTCCTGCCTGTGTTGAGTTTTGTTATTGACAAAGTATTTACATAGCTCTGTGTATTTCATTAATTAATCCATAATTAAGCTAAATTACGCTCACGCTCAAGGTTGCTTTTGTTTCATTAACTTCGGCTGCATTTAGATTGAAGGAGAAAGCCATTCTGAACCGTTTATGGACATCACGGCTCTGTTTAAGCATCTGAGAGAGAAAAGAGTGCTGATTGTGCCCCAAAGATTTAAAAAAATCTGATCTCTTTGGATTATTTGAATCCGAGTCTCTGTGTGCTGCGATGCTGCGAATGTGATTTCCATCTTTTGTTGGGCTCAGTGTCTCTTTATTTGCGTGGAAATGGCACAGACAGGAGGAAGTGTGTGTTTGTGTGTGAGTAGCCATTGCAGACAGTTGGGTAGCTCATTAGTAGGCCAGGAGAGAGCAGGTACTGTACATGTACCACCACCTCCCCTCCCCCCTCAGGGCCCCTCTATCTGGGTTGATATTTCTGGACTAACACACACACACACACACACACACACACACTATGTGTTCTCTCTTTTCTTGTTTTCTTTCCAGCCTTTATCTTATTGGTGATCTGAATATCCACCCCTCCTTCCTTTAACAGCTTCTTTTATGTGCTAATAATTGCCCAAAGCATTGACACTGACTGTGTTTGAGTTTGTAAATTTGGCCAGTTTTCATGCCCTGAAGCCTCTGCGTTCTCACATGCCAGCAAGTGAGCGATAATTTGAATGTCTGAACACACAAAGCAGTTACTGAATGCAACCGTGTAATGCAACAAACCCCCCTCGGCTGTGACTCATTATTAACACATACAAACTCGCACTGTAAAACATAAGAATATCTCTCAATAGTTCAACTCATTCTGCTGCTTAAGTCATCGAGATCTGCCTTAGCGTGTGAAAGCAAACCTGGGCTCCGAGTTGGTTGAAATGCTGTGAAAATCTCCAAAAAAAAGGGTAATTTTGCAAAAAAAAGAGGCAGATATCAAAGTAGGCGTTTTACAAAAAATAGACGCCCCCAATGTAATTTGTTTTCTTTGATTTGATCAGCAGTAATTCAATCTGTTTTTCTTGCTGAATGCTTGGTCATCCTTCCCTGTCTTCAAGAGGCTGCGAGGCGCCAGCCGCGTTAGCCGGGCTGTGGTTTCGCTCTGCAGAGAATAATGTGAGGATATAGCAGTATCATCACACACGGAGCTGGTTCTTGAGTTTCATGTAGGAGCACTGGAGACTGACCCCGAGGCTGTGTGTGAGGTGGCCACTGAAGGGCAGGAGTGTGTTCTCTGTACCGTGAGCATGAGTAAGGGTGTGGCTTTTGCTTAGAAAACCTTGAAACACAGCAACATATTTGTGTCAAATACAGATGGATTTAATCAGCCGATCTGTCTGAGCTCTGATCACATTTGGTGTAGTTGCATTTGTTTGATTACTTATATGTTACACAAACTGCAAAAGAATACACATCCATTGAGTGGCAGTCTACATTATTATTAATAATGGATTGATGATTATGCATTCCTAGTGAATTTCATGTGATGTGTAAATAGTGAAAGGGGCTGCAGCCACTACCATATTTGTCTCAATTCATACACTGTAAAACCAAGATTTTCAGTGATGGTCCGTTTGAATCAGAAAAGAATGGTTTACGGCAGGTCAAAACATCTCTGCAGAAATACTCTAATAAATTATTTTTGCCATTATATTCTAAGAAGGAGATTGTTTAAATGTATGTTAAGGTATTAAATAGGTTTCAAAGGAGATTTAGATTTTGAGCACAGTCAAAGGATGACTGAATAAAACAACTGTCAGATATTATTTATCTTTAGATTTTATTTGTCTGTTATATTTTTACTATTAATGCACAAACAACAATTCATATGATAATCCTACTTATACACAGAAAATAGTTGTAATAGAAAATAAACGACAAAGTGAAAATAAGTGATCTTATTATCAGTACAATCTGATTTTAATGTGTATGTTCACACTAAATTCAAGACAGCAGATACATGCCTCTGCACTGCTCTCTACAGGTGAAACCACCTCACCAAAGAGTTACTTTCCAAGAATTTACAATTTGCCACTTTAGTACAAGTGCATTTAACAGTGTTTCATAAAAAGCTAGTAAGTGGACCTTCGGTTTTATCAAACTATTATTTCCTCACTGAAGAAGGAAAGGAAATTAACAAAATGATTGTATATTATTTTCTTACTTTCCATCACAGTATAATAAAAGAGTGGTGCAAATAATTTTGGTGGAAACAGCATTTGTCACGTTTCTTTAAGAAAAAGCATCCTAACATTTCCCCCGGGGTGAGCATTAAATATCGGCTGCACAGTGTGACTTTTGTATGAACTGTTTGGAAATGAAAACCAATGCAAATAGTGAGA
>JAPMOB010243547.1:0-20947 GCA_029875015.1 Lepomis gibbosus | reverse complement strand
AGATAGATAGATAGATAGATAGATAGATAGATAGATAGATAGATAGATAGATAGATAGATAGATAGATAGATAGACATGAGTGAAGTTGCAGAAAATGAAAAGGGAGTCAAGCGTTGAGGACAAAGAGATGGAAAGCTCAGAGTGATGGCTTACATTAGCCATTCTTTAATTAATGAGCCCCATATTGATCGAGCCATAACAACCACACACATACACACGGAGAAATATATGTGCACATATTTCTTCTGGAGAGAAAGGTTTGTTAGATTTAATGGCTATGCCTAAAAGCTTAAAACCTTAAATTAAATTTGAAGAAAAAATGCGATACCAAAGGTTCAATAACAAAACACTACACTGTACACTCCATTTTGCAAACAAATACCTGAAACTCATCAGTCAACATCTCACAAAAGGCACAAAAGATTCAAGAGTCAAATAAAGACGAGCTGTGTAAGAAAAGCTCTTGAGATGACTCACAATTAAAAGCTGCACCAGAAGCACTCATCTGTGCCTCAGTGATGAATGGCAAGCAAGTTAGTAAAGAAAGAGCTCAAATGTACAAACAATAGCTTAAATTTTTGGTAACCTTCTCTTTCATTTGCTTCCCTCTTAATTTTTTTTTATAGAAGAAGCTAAACGTTTACTGAATTCATTTTGCAGGGTGTCAGGATGTACTGAAATCTTCATCCTTCATCCTTTAGACCACAGAAATAATCCCAATGAAAACTGTCTCCAAGGGCTGCAACTAATCATTATGTTCATTATCACAATCTTTTGTGATGCCAAGTTAATGTCTTAAAGTTGCTCTTTTAGATTGATCAGCAGTCTAAAACCCAAAGATATTTAATTTACTGTAATGTAAGACAAGGAAAAGCATTTGAGAAGATGGAACATGCTAATATTTTTGCTAAAAAAATGATCGTTGTAGCTCTAGCTCGGTGGATTACATCTATCTGGGGCGCTGTTTCCATTCATCTCAACTGCATTGAGCCAGAGGCAGAAAAGACAGAAACACACATCTGAAGACATGGCCAAATAAAACCCAAACTTACTTGTTTTTCTTTTGTAGCTACCCCTGGAGGCAAAATTGTATACTGTGGTACCTGACCTATCAACAGTACTTTTTAGAAAGAGAAGAGAGCTTTTTTAATGTGCTTATAATGTATATGAGTGACATGGTGTCTGCTAGGCTCATAATTAGGTAGCAGCCTGCATGTGCAAAGTAACAGTGAATGAACAAACAAACCCATGACATAAAGTTGATCAGTAGTACAAAGGACAGAAACTGATATAAACAACCTTCTTGTGTCACACCTCACCTTGGCAAAGCGTCGGTTATATTGGCCCACCACAGTGGGGTCAGGGCAGTCCAGCTTCTTGATGATCTCAAAGCTCTGGTTAAGCTGAGTGAAGATGTCCACCACAGAGCTGGAGAACAGAGCATGCTCAGACGTCTGCTGGAACTGCAGGGGGAGGGGGGACAAATTGCAACAATTTTAGACCACTGGTGCTCTTTTCTTTACTCAAAGCCTCCCTCCATCTTCACTCTGCTGTTTTCAGGAGGTACTGTTCCACACAACAACCACTTTCAGGACTCATATGTCCCTTTGTTTCTCTACTTTCCTGTAATCAAATAATAACTCAAACCATTCTTACTTATTTTTACTGGCCACGGTAACTATGTTCTTGTGTAATTATTCCACAGATTTCAGGGCACTCAGACCATTACAATCATTATCATTTGCTTGAAATGTTGCTGGTCTGGAAATAGAGGGCTCATTGAACTTTTGCTATAATACTATGTTCCAATAGATAAATTCATCAGCTAAATGGCTCAAATGGAAATGGAAATGGTGCCCAGAGGGTTGGTAGGGCAGTTTGTGGTAGTTAAGAGAACCATGGCATATATTTCCCAAGTGACTGAGTCTTGCTGTTGTATTCTGTGGTCTGTGTCTCTCACTCTTTAAAACCTACTGTATATGGATCCACATCTGGTTCTTTAAGAGCCAAAGGGGGCTGATGAGCACTTAACAGTTCCTCAATAAAATCTGTCTCTAATGGACTCCTTGTAAACTCCACTCAAACTCAAGTTAAAAGAGCTGTGCCATCAGGCTACATAAGAGAGTAAAGAGGTAGAGAGTGTGTATGCTGAGTAAAATAATATTTGCTCAGAGTATCGATAGCCAATATACAGGAACATCCTTCCTGCATTTTTTTAGGCATTTTAGAAATAAACTTTCTAACTCCACTCCAGCATCCACCTGTGAGACGTCTGAGTCTATTGTCCTCCACCTATGAGCATTGCTTCTTTGTGCAGAGTGATGAAGTCGAGGCTAGACAATAAGCGTCAACGGCTGTTTTTCCAATCGGGATTGTTTGCTGAGTCCTATTTGACTGTCCTCGTCACTCTAAGGCCATGTTCATACCAACTTTGGCACCTTGTAAAAAAAAACACAGTCCTTTCATTCATTTAAATGAGGCCCAGCGGGGGTGCCAATGCAGACGGCTCTAGCAAAATAACTTTTGCAAATCTTCTGCAAAGCAACATCATCTGGCAAGGTCAGATGAAGTCCTTCTTCATAATATTATAAACTGCTGTAAAGCGTTTCAGTGTCTGATAACCCAAAGCAATGTGAGCAAGACTGAAGAGGCAGCAACCATCTGTATAGGCCTTGATGAAAATAAAAAACAAACATCTCTCCACCCATACCATCTATATGGAAAAAAACTGCGTGTCATGAAGTTTGTAGATCAGCAAGTAAGGTCTGAAAGCCCCTTTAGTGATGGAGAACCAGATCAGCTTGTGTTCCCACCGCCCAGTAAAAAATAGGACTACTCCAATGAAAACGTTCTGAGTGCCTCAAAATTATACTTTCAACAGTCGAAGTGTTCACTTCCAGCCCTGACCTACAGGCCTTTTCTGCAGACTAAACTCTCTCAAAATAAATTCCTGGAGGACAACAGTGTTCTCTGAAGATAAAGTGCAGCCTTGGGACCGACAGGAGGTCGAGAGACAACACTTGTCCATCATTTGTTAATCTGGGACTGGCTGGCCAACAGCAGAACTCTGCTACCCCTGAATGAATCGAAGCATCCCTCGGAGAGTCCATGAACAAAAGGTCATGAGACTGAAAGCTGTCTGTCATTCTGTTGCTGAGTACCAGTATTGTACAAAGCTATCATTTTAACAGCATAGGTTTTCTACTGCTGTTGCACCTTGGCTGCTTTATACAATATGATAAGAAGTTGCTGTTTTATGATACTTCATTTGGTTCTGCTGTATAACTAAGTAGGTTTTACATTAAAAAAATCAGTTGTATCAGTTTTTCATCACAAGCAGCACTTGCAACAAAAAAAATACATTTTAATATTCTGCAGTCTTAATTATAGCAGTTGCTTTTTGTGATCATTTATTAGTATTCTTCAAGCATCTTGAGTTTCCATTTGTGACCTGATATTTTTATATCCTTATTGTGAGCACTGTGACCGGAGTCGTAGTTCTTCAGTATTTGCAAGTGGGGAAACAAACAAATATGAACATATTACTATTAGAAGATTTGTCTTGCAATACAACAGTAATAATAGCTTAGATCTCAAACATAATGTCTCGTCTCACTAATAGAGGAGGCTGAAAATTGTTCCTGTTTACCTAAATTTAATTCTGATGTCTGGTGACGCAATTCGTCATCCACAGCAGATAATAAATTTAAACATCAGAGTGAAATGCTACGTTTTCCCCTGAGAAGCTAAAAGAGATCATTGGTAAAGTTGTTATAGATGTTCCATATTACTCAAGAACTGTACATCCATGAGTACGCTGCATACAGGAATCGTTAATAATTCATTTGACACACTTTTGATGGTGGCAATTTGCCAAAATGTACACAAATGCTACAAAATGAGGCCCAAGTTGTAGCCCATAGCTAACTAACTGACCTCATGGCAACATTTTACTTTCTGTTTAGTAAAATGTTGCTATGCCTTTCCCCGTTTTCCCTCAAATTATGTTTTTTACATGTTTATTATGCAACTGATGATAGTTTTGAGTAGTTTCATGGTGCACAAGTAAACAGTAGACTTTCGTAAACGGGCACAAAAGTAATCTGTGCATTGCAACAAAATAAAAGCTCAAGATCAAAGTCAAGATCAAAGCATCACTTCTCACTGTTTAAACACCCAATGAACTGTTTACCTACAATCTGTGCTACAAATAACTAAAACCTACTTTCTCTTGGATATTTGTATTATTGATTTGATATCTTTTTTTTCCAGGAGTGAAAATAAGGACCGTTAAAATACTGAGTTTTTAAGGTAAACAATAAAACATATCTGAGCTCAAAATAATGATGGATATGCCGAGCTGAAAGTGTTCTGCTCACAGAATAGTCTTTCCTACCACAAGGCCCTTCACATTCTTGTTTGTTTGACTCACCCCTTCTCTCTTGTCTCTCTCCAGCGCCGCATGCATGAACTCCATCGACACCTCCTCGTTCTCAGCCAGCCAGGCCAGGACAAACTGGAGAAACCACCTGAAACAATAACAACACACAGACAAATCCTTCTCTTAGATGAACAATAAAGTTGATACACGAAACAAGAGGAACCATAATGGACGTGATTGTTTGCAAATTAATCTTTTAAATCTGTTTTTTAATTTTTTTATTTAATTGTGCAGTTCTGTGTCTTACCTGTTTTATTTTTTTGTTGTTTGTTGTTTATTTGTTTTATTTTATCTTGAACTTGACTGATTTTAATTGATTGAAAATGTTTTACTCATGTAAAGCACCTTGATCCTTTGTTTTGAAAGTTGCTACGTAAATAAAAATTAGTATTATAATTATTACCATTACCATGTCATCTTTCTATTGTCCAACACAGTGAGGAGTGCTTTGAGTGTGTATATATCATTGTGTATGCAACAACTGGCACAATCTCAGTGGAAAAGTAGAAATTGTGAATCAAGATGAGTTCCTTTTTGTCTGGAAGAGAGAGAGAGTGAGATAATGAGTGTAAAAAAGTGTGTGTGTGTGTGTGTGTGTGCGTCTTACGCAGGATACTCAGGCACAGAGTCTGTGAAGGCGGGCAGGTCCTTGACATACTCGTTGTAAAGCCACTTGACCTTGAAGTGCAGGTTCATGTAGTCAGCTGTCTTGCAGAGCCTATGCTTCTCATGTTCTGTAAAAAAACACACACAGAAAAACACACACAAATACAGAAATTAAACACACCAGATTCATCTAATGAGGTGTGTTGGAGCAGTTACAGGTTTACAGTGAAATTTTGTGAAATTTGTGTGCATGCTCGTTTGTACCCATGAATCATTTCACACAATCATTTTACAGCTCATCACATCCTGTTTTCATTAAACTCTAATTAGTGATGCCTCGGATATTGAGATGCATCATTCAGCTTGAACTACGTTCAAGGTAGCATTACTTAAGATATCAAGGGTAACACAGGGATGGGCCAATAAAACAAACACAGAATGAAAGAAATCTATCCTTAGTCTGTCCCCTTACATTCATTGTGGGAAATAACACTATTAAAACAGAATCCAAAAGTTCCTTGAACCTGCCAGAGAGTCAGACAAATGAGACAGTCCTGCAGTAGAGTAACACAGCAACTCGCTTGGGCCAGTTGTTATTTTAAAAATGAATCTAACAGTGGTGATATTCTTCACTACGAGTTTCATCTAAATCCAATCAGTGTTCCAACGTACAAACAAATGAATGGAGAAATGAGAGCAAGGAGACCAATCCTGGAGACAGGTGTGATTTCATTTTGGGCTCCAATTATGGGAGGTCTCCAACATTACAAACAAACAGTAGTAAGAAGTAGAAGTGACCGTACCACACTTTTATCAAAATATTTCTTTAGTTCTAGGATGATCTTAATATCACTGAAAAGCAGTAAGAAAGCAGTAATATATTTGTAATCTATGATTTATACCATATTTCCTGTGAGATCATTCAATGTGATGATAAGCAAGTAGAACATGTGATGAGGAGGCGGATGTGTATTTCTATAGGTCTAAGGTTCCCGTTCATTTCTTACAACGAATAATTGAAAACAGTGTCATTAATGTGTAATTAGTCATTAGTGTCATAGAGATTCATTTTTCTCATTAACAAACACACATTTCCTATAGATCAGAGTTTCCCACCCCCTGGAGCCGCACAGATAATTTGTCAATGGCAAACCGCTGAATAATAACATCACTTTGTAAACTATTCGTTGCACTAATTACCTTGAACTTGATGCATTTGTCTGTGCTGCATGTTCATCATCCCTACATGTCATGCCCCAAACAACAAGGTACTGATTTTTAAGTAAAGTGGGTCATCAGTATGTAAAGTATGATGGTAGTCTGCCATTATTTCAACCTCAGTAATTGCTGAGAGGCTATATGTATTTTTATTCTTTAGTAAGCAAACACAATGAAATAAGGACCAAATAAAATAAAGTTTCAATTTTCTAGTTTTCTTTTCATGCTGGTCCATTTTTGCTCTCTCTTGTCTCTCTCCGTCCCTTTCTCTCTGCATTATTGTCTAATTCCTATAAATCAAGCCTGAACCAACATTTACATTATTTATAAACAGATATGCAACCCTCAAAAAGTCTATCATGAGATCTTGAGGTGTGGAGAACAATTTTGTTTTTATAAAAGCGGTCCACAATGCAAAAAAGGTTGGGAATCTCTGCTATAGATGACTAATCACAAATAAACTTACACACAGACACACACAGAAAGAAAACACACACACGCACACACATACACATTGAATCTTACCAGTGTAGAAATCAACATTGCGGATGCGAAATGTGGTGACAGCTGAGATGGCAGCAGAATTATAAACCAAACCAATGAGCGTTCATAGAAAACAGAGAAGCAAGTTTGATAAGGCAATGACTTAGATGAGAATGGCTTCAGAGATGGAAAAAATAATGTTAAAACACAGAACTAGGGGGGCTGAAAGGTAGACTAGGAAAGTCTAGAAATCTGTCTCCTAAAAAACTCGGTCAAAAAGCATAGAAGAAAACTTCGTACAGAGCACTGACTCAGCTACAAAGCTCAGCATCTCTACTGTGTTCTGTTGTAAGCAGACTTATATAAGAACAGAAAACTAAAATCTGCACTAATTATTTAGTATTTAAGCTGCGTTTCACAGTCAAGCCAGACTATTGAGTAGTTAAGCAGGTTTCAAATGGAGACAATGGGACTCTCAAGGTCTCAGAGTGTCAAAGTAGTCAGATAATGATGGCTCACTAACTTGAAACAGCTGTTGGTGCATTTATTGTGAAAGTACCTTACAGTATAATGTAGAGAGCTCCAGGAGAAATGAATTATGTTATAGGCTTTACAGTCTCTCACATGAACTAATCTTATATCTGAAAATGAGTCAGAGGACCAGGATTCACAGTAACATTTTTTATAGCATTTTCAATATTATTTTAGGTTTTTGATGACCTATTTAATAATCTGCTTTCCACTGACAACTGCTGCCAAAGGAGTTTGATCAAAACCGTTTTTCCGGGTGGGTTCAGATGATGGTTGTTACTCTCTGACTCTAATTTGTTCTGCAGCATAAACGAACAGGGGACAACAGAGCAGCTGTCCCACTACTGACTCTTCTGACTTTATCTCGCTATCAGTTAGATCATGTTTATCTATTATCTCACCATTGTCCCAGCGGCAGTGGTTACTTTTGTGCAAAACTGGAAGAGACAATAGCAAAGAGAAGAAACAGTTGATGGAGTGAAGAAAAAAGGGTATGAATGTAGCAGCGGGAACCTCTCTCTTACACGCACAAACATATTCACACACACACACAGTCTTACCCTCCAGGGCGTATTTCATGTCCTGAGCGAACAGCATCCACATGACCTCAGCGCTGACTTTACCCACATTGAGTTCCTGAGGAAACCTGAAAGGGAGGAAGGAATCAGAGTTTAGGACCAGAAAATCAGTAAAAAGTATTATTCTGCTAATGTGTATGTTAACATTCTGCTTGCTATTCAACCTGCTAACTGATGCTTTCTGTGTTTGATCAGAAGCATGAAAACGCGTAAACACGTGAACTGAGTATCCTTAAGCAGGTTATGCAGGATATATACACAAACATGCAATCAAGCAGGCCACACAAACACACATTCTCTAACCTCTACAGTTTGAAACTAATGAAAACAAATTGTAGCTAATCTAATATTTTGTATGGCTATAGTTTATCAGTAAGATGTTAAAGGGAAACAGTTTATAGCAAGTTCAAAATAACATTAAATGTTTCAATAATGTTTTTAAGTTGAAAAAACTGCTATGTTTGAGATATTTTATATAAAATTTTTGAATCATCCAGAACTAAACTGCAGAGACCACAGCCTACATATATTTATATGTACAAATAATTGTTTTAAAATATGCCAAACATTTCAACATGATGCTGCTTGTATGTGTCAATAGGAGGGTGCTGTGAACGATTTTTTCTCAAATAGCGTTTGCGATTTACAGTAAATTCAACATGGTGTGAGCGATACAAAAATTTATTTCTCACATTTACCAGTTATAAATTATGATCTAATGGCAAAAAACACACATTTTCACTCATCTCAGAACTATAAGGTAATGACAGCACAAAACTCAGTACTGACTGGTTAATGATGGACGTGTAGGAGTTCTTGTCCTCCTCAATGATGGAGACGATGAGCGTGATGAGTTTAGGCCAAAAGTCCAGATTCTGGATGCTCGGGCCCTGCTCCTCCTGCTGGCTCTCCTCTTTCTTCTCCTCCTCCTCTTCCTCTTCCTCCTCCTCCTCTTCCTCCTCGTCATCACCCTCCTCCTCCTCCTCCTCTCCTTCCACTTTTTCCTTCTTCGTCTTCTTCTTCTTTTTCTTCACTGGCTCAGGCTGCAAGAGGGTTAAAACACAGTAGATGAAAAGATGTAAGTAAGAATTCATTTGCCAGACATGATGTGTTCTCTTAACAGTTAAATCCTAATTCAGATCCCCAGCAGGCTGTTACGAAATAGGTGGCAGCACAGAACTAAAATATGTTTTAATGATCAACAGTTGTGATTCCAGTGAATAATCTGCACTGAATAACTTACAACAATAATTACAACATTATTCCTCCACTGTACTGAGACATTTTATTTTCAAATATTCTTGTTCCATGTTTATGTGACAAGGTTCTGCAACACTCTTTACACCCTTTGAAAAGCAGACTTTTCTTGATTAACATGCAAAGTGTTGTTAATTTATACTGAACCCAGACAGGTTTAATGAGTTTAGACACATTAAGACATGCATTTTCAAAATATTCAGTGTTCTGGAGCTAACTCTTCGGCTGATGGAGACTGAGTTAATTAGTGCACCAATTAAGGCTAAGCCAGCAATTGCTGTATGTACTGAGATTAATATGAGCAAATGGAGGAGGTGAAGCAAAATTTGAGATTGCATCCTGTTTTTGCTTGATTTGTTCTCTGAAATGGGCATGGCCTTTGTCAAAGATCCACTGTCATTAAGTGGGTAATACAGTTTGCAGAATGAGTGTGTGTGTAAAAAAATATCCAACTGTGGACTGGGTGGTGCAAAACATAGCAACCTGCCAGACTCTGCATCTTTAATATTGGTATGTTAATGTTCTAACTCTGAGCATGCTAACATTAGCATAATATTTATGTGTTCAGATAGAGTATAAACGGTCGCTCAGGGTTTACTTCGTGATGGTGGAGGTGACTTTGTGTAACATTGCCTCGGATTGTTCTCACTCCAACAACACAACCAACTATAATCTGTTACACCCTGTACAGTGGTTGCTTGGTAGTTATAGTGAGACTGTCATAACACTGACTAAAGTTTCTTTGACTCTCACTATCAGGCTTTTCTGATGCAGCCTGTGACCTCAACATTCCTGTGGTAAGTAGTAATTAAAAGGGAATCAACAACTATTACATAACTAAAACAAATGTTGAACCTTGAAGATAGCCAGTATCGTCATTTGTTTTAGGCCCATTTCTCCAGAGCATCTACTGTAAAAGCTCAAAACATGTCAATGATTAGCAACTCACAGGCTGGACGGCGGATTGGAACTGGCGATTGAAAAGCTCCAGACAGTTGTTGAAGATGTACTCGTAGGTAGAGTTCAGGCAGGCTTTGACGCAATCCCGTACCACGTTGGCGGCTCTGGGAGGACTCTGCAGCTCCAGGACCTGCACAAGACCAGACAGTAGAGTGGGAAGATATATAGATGAGATACAACATGTCCAGAAACACACACGGCTACTTATGCATTTGTAAGCCATCTAGTAGGTGGACAGGCACTATCTTATCATTTTGGACAGGTAATCTAGAATATACACTCTTGAGCAATAATCAAGAAACTGTGATCAACGGACATGTTCACTTCACAAGGTTTTGATAGATTTCAAGAAATCTGAAGGTTATAAAATTCAGGGAACCATGAAAAGTCAAACAACCCTAACGTGCCAGAAAATGAAGTTCAACAATATATGAATAAACAAAAGGTGTAAGTGTGTTATTACAAATACATAGAAATAATATAATTGGATAAACTGAGACCAAATTCAAAGCCTTTTTTGATTCATTCCAAACTGGAAAAAAAGAACAAATACATACACATGGATACATGAACACACACACACAGATTCACACACTTTCTTCTGTCCTCCAGTGTGGAATCAATCTTCCTCTAACAGACCTGAACTCGACAGCACAAGCTCACTATGAGAGACATTAGTCAGAGGCAGCAATCAATCCTGCAACACTGCAGCTCAACTCTCTGAGTGTTTCTACCCCTATGAAAGTCTTCACGAGGACCAAAATCTACAAAACAATTCTGCCAATTTTGGACATTTTGAGCTGAGTGGACCTACTTTACTTTAGGTTATGTAACAAAAGTGTGTGAGTTTATAGGATGAGTATCTTTGCTATGGTAATCTCACTATTGGATACTGTCTCAATATATTTGCCCTTACTCTAAAGTAAATATAAAGGTTTTGAGCTGTTTTGAAACCAAACAAAACATCTGCTTTCAACATAACAACACACAGTTTAAGAAAGACAGGTCTTAAAAATATGTCTTCTGTAGTGAAATCAGTCACACAGCGTTGCATGTATCTGATGTTTGGTTTCAAGATCTGTTGATTACTGAGCTGATATTTCGTTCCTACCTTCATCCTGAAGAAGGTGATGCTGGTGAGAAGATCCACTGTTGACTTGAGGTCATGGAGGCGAGCCTTGCTGCTGGCTGGGAAGTTGTTCTGGAGACACACACACACACACACACACACACACACACACACACACACACACACACACAGTTAACCATTTGTTTATTTGGATAGCAAAGTTTGTCTTCCTTTTGGAATAAGGTCTTTCAGGGTCTTTTTTTAATAACCTTTTTTTTTTTTCAAACTTGGTGGTTGTTTGTCTTTTTAACACCATTTGGAGGAAATAAAGATGACCAAAGACAGCAGAAGGCTTTATTCAGATATATACCCAGCAACCCGTCCCTTTTTGGTAAATGAATGGTGACAAACTTACATATCACTGGTACAGACTGAAACTATAGATCGATATGCAGTGATGAAAAGAATAACAGCAGCTGAAAGCAGAGACTCACTCTGTACATTGAGAGGTCGATGCGCAGGGAGTTGTGCAACTGATCCAGGAGCTTCACAAAACGATCTCTCTGTTAGAAAGAGAAAAGAAAGTCTCAGATTCTTGCACTTGTTCAAACAGTGGGGAAGACACATACATGAGCAATTAGTAGCCTGTGTGTGTTTGAATGCATCTGAGTGTCTGTCTTTGTCTGAATATCTGTACAGTCTCGCACAGTTGGAGAAAAACAGGAAAGACTGAACTGAACAGAAAAAGAGATGTTTTGTCTGAGAAATATATCAAAATAGAGACACATTTCTTCTGCATGTCGACACCATTAGAGCTCCATGAGTATATTTAAGTTTGGAAAAGCAATTTCACACTTTATGACCCTTGCTGATGATAGAACGCTTGTTTTTGTGATGAAGAAACAACGAAAAACTGCAGGAATGGCAGTTCAGTTTGGTACCTGCTGCCACAAGGCAACACAAGGAGATGGCATACAATCTGTTACCCTACACTGAACTTTAATGACAGCACACATGGATCTTTTGACATGACTGTATATATATGACCATACTCTTAGATTACAAATATATATTGTGAGTTTCAATCCACTTTAACAATAGCCATTCAACAACTACTTCCCTTTAATTAAGGTAAAAGAAGTTGTCATTTTAAACCAGTATGCCTTAATAAATAAATAAATAAATTAATAATCTTTAATATTCAAACCTTTTCCCTTGTTCTGCCTTTTCTTTTATTTGTCAGCTTTGACCACTAACTGAATTGTGGAGCAACGCTAATAGGGTTGTTTGTATCGTGCATGAGAATGCAAGCTCAAACATGCCAGCCGATTCACATCATGCTGTAAGTTTCACACTAATCCACATGACATTGGTGGTTTTTGTGTCAGTAATGCCCCAAGAAACACAACAATGCACTAACAAAGACTGTAAAAAGGAAGATTTAAGAAGAATTTAAGAAAATAGGCTTTGTAAATGACTTACTACATGTGAAACTGACTGAGGACTGAGCCCTTCATTTTGTATTCACTTAACTTATTTGCACTGTGTAATTTCCGCTCTATTTACTGTTTTTCATTGTTACTGATTATAAACTGCGCAACGACGGTGCCAATTTCACGTGCGGCTGAACACAACTTTTGATCATGAGTTCAGTATTAACGAGTCAGATGACTTTATTAACTGTCTTCAGGTTCTTTAATAAGAGAATGTATTGCAATTTTATATTCTCAGCCCATAGTTTGTTTGGCTGCGCTGTAAACAGATACACCAGTTTTTCCTATGTTGCATTTCTGACCAGATAGCTGCTAGATGTGTGTACCTAGTGGTCAATACGTGTGCGTAATTTTAACTGAACTGCGTGATTTGTATTATTTAAAAGTAGTAACCACACCCAAACCCCCCAGGACTGAAATCATGAAGAAAATTAACAGTTCACATTAACTGCTTTATATTATATTCATATAACAGATGCTTTCCTCTTGCACAATCGCATGCATGGCCGGCTCTTGGGAGCAATTTAGGTTCAGTGTCTAGCTTAAAGACATGGAGACACATGGACAGGAGGAGCCGGGAATTGAACCACCCTATGATCAATGGCCAACCAGCTCTACTACCTGAACTACAGCCAGTAACGGTATCCCCATTGCGTATCTCTTAATTTATCCACTACTTCACTTCATATGTTTAGACATCACAAATGTATTTCCATGTCATGCCAAGAAAGCAAACAAAAATTGAGTGAGAGAGTGAGAGAGACAAAGAGAGGGAGTACTCTGGCGAAGTGGGAGTCACGACATGGCTGAAAAACTAAGGAGAAAAAATGAGTTTTGTCTGATAGAGAGAACGAGGGGGAGGAAGAAAGAGAAGCTGAGTTTCCAGCTTCACTGGAAATTGGCAAAAGTCACTCACTAGTGTGTGAGAAATTGCACTAGAAACACATTTTAACTAATAGGTAACAACTGCGGTGAATCTCAAATTGGTGCATGGTGAAAAAGTAGCCAGTCATGGTTGCATAGCAATTAGTTTGTGTGCATTGTTAGTGAATTGGAAAGGGTTTCCCTTTGTTTTTATCTTTGGATAAAGGTATGAGCAATGGCCAACATTCACTGGCACTAAAGACCAATAAAAAGTTGCCAAATTTCAACTCTTGAAAGGCTTTTTCAACTCTTCTTTTCTTTGTTTCTATCTGTGTATCCCATGGTGGAAGAAACAATAAAGTTAGTAATTATGGAAGAAAAACAGGGACACAGAGTGTTATACAGTAGCTGTGAGTCATGACAGTTTAGAAAACAAGGAGACAAGTTTAGTTTTGGATAAGAGAGAAAAAAAGGAGAGAGGAGAAATCCCCTAGCACTAACTTACACAACAACATGCCAAAGCTCAACAATATTGTCAACAAACCCTCAGGAAAAAAAAAACAAAAGTATGTTTTAGTGCTCTGTTGTGCTCCACAAACTATTAACAACACATTAATGAGCCACACTGCTGCACTGGGTAACATTTTCCTTCATTACCATGAACACACACACTGTAGTTTATTGTAGTTAATTCAGACACTGTCCTGCTGTTTTAGCTGTTTCAGGAAATTATTTACCCTTTTCTTTTAAGGATGCACCTTTCCAGCGTTTTCGCTGTGTCATCAATCAGATACCAATTACAGGTGTGATACCAGATCTCTCTTTTTCCCTGTTCCCTTCTCTTTTTTAAAAACCACACTAATTGGGATACTATAATGTGAACTGTCAAACAAAAAAATCAGATCTGGAGAAAAAATCGGAATTGAGCATTAAGGCCTGCAGTCGTAGCGATAACATGAGGCAAGGGATCGTTGTGGGTTGACAGCCCATAGTGAATGTAACTAGAAGAAAGGCAGACTTTGAAAAAAAGGATATTGATTAAGAAAATATATTTAATGTGGTTTAGCCTACCTGATACACTTAATAAATTCATTATCCATCACAATACTAAACAACTGGATCAGATTGGTGAGTCCTTCTTTCTTTTTTCTTTACCTAATTGGCTTAGTGCTGAATAACACAGGCAATGAAGTGCAGTGAGGTTTTAGTCTTTTATGGGATTTTGTCACATTGAGAAAAACATATAACATCACTTGCATTATCCTTAAAACTAACTCTTAAACCTTAACCTCAACTGTAAAACCAAGTTTTAACCTTAACCTTCAAAAAGCTGTCCTCTACCTCAATGTTTTAAACCCACACGCACGCACGCGCGCAGCATGCACGCACACTTATAACCTAAAAAGCCTGAGACACAGATAACAGATTGGCTTTGACCTTTAAAAAATAACAAATTGTCACAGTGTCCTTCCCTAAAGCAAGGCCTTCCTCATCCTCTCTCTCTCTCTCTCTCTCTCTCTCTCACACACACACACACACGGTATCAGTAATAAGTGTAACTGGTCCATTCTCTTTGTTACCTACGAGCTGAGGGATTCTCATCACGGGCTGCATGAACATTCCTGTCCTCTGCTGCTGTGACACAATTGATGTGATTATAAAAAAAATTGGCATATGTTTCAATTCATCAGCTGCATGATAAATGTCTTTTTTAATTAGGAATAATTAATTTTACAAGCCTAAAGACTTCACCTCACAATTAAATTAAGTAGCCCGAAGGATAAAATGGACATTTAGAGCTGAACGTCACTGTTTATGCATTCAATTCTGCAATCAGGTACATTATCCCCTGAGAAAACTCAACATTAACAACAGAAACATCACCTTTGTTTGTATTTTGAGAGTTTTTAATAAGCCAAATTCCTTTAGCTATTATTAGCTAACTATATATTTTGTTTTTTTAAATTGCCTTTCTCTCCTTAATTTATTTTTAAAGCACCACTGATTTTGATCAGTGGTGCTCAGTGCAGGCTAACCATTATGGCTGTTTGTTAGTTCTTATGTGACTTTTGTGACACTGCAGCACAGCTAATAGGACTGGAATACTATAATATATCGCAGGGGCAGTGATTTCAACCAAATCACATCTTCGCTGTCCATCCAAAAGAAATTCCCTCTTGCCGGCTGCGAACTGATGTAACAGAGCTGGTTTCAGCACCAAAGACTAACAGATTTCCTACTGGAGCAGGTGCAGAATCACCACAAGCTAATAAAAGGCACCTTAAACAAGTTGCTGAAAGCAGATGACATTAAATTATCTTGGAGGGAAACAGCATGTGCTGCTCTGGTCCTGGAGGAACTGTTGCCCAAAGCAGGACACAATTCATTAAGTAAGTCCAAGAGTCAAATAGAAGTTGTTGACAAACTGTTGGAATAATTTGGCATTGACACACAGTCTCAGGTCTCCTTTATTGTGTGTCAGTGTCTACTCCGGGGACTTAATTTTAGATCACTAACTCCAGAAACATGTGAGAAAACAGGGACACCTTTGTTAGACAGGTCCTGTATTTTCGTAATAGTTATAGCACTATGTACTTTTGGTATTAATTAAAGATAAGTTGAGTTTAGCTATTTGTGTTGAGTATGTACAGTAGTTGTTTATTTCCAGATGAAATCATGACAGATATCCATTAAAACCCAAGAAAATGTAATGTATTATCATAAACCTTATTTTTCACATAAATGTGGTATTGTATGCTTGCCTGTGGACATTGTTGTATGTTCAGCTGAGCTGCTGTGCGCTGACTAAAATCATTTCAGTAAATTGGAATTATTTCAAATGTACCATTTGAATGTTGTCTCAACGTTCCCTATAATAAATAGTAATGCATTATCCTTTTCAGGGATCTCCCTGAGAAATTACACTCTACACTCATGACGAGCTCTACTGCAAATCTTCAGTACACTTTCAATAATTAACTTTCAAGGAGCAGACATTGGTGACGACGACCAGGGAGAATTTTAGGAAATCTAACTGAGCTTTTAATGCTGCTCTTTTTTTCAGATATTGCTGATACAACTAGCTTAAGAAAAACTATGCAGCTAATCATTCACAGCAGCTTCACCAGTGCCAGGGAGCTCTCAGGTGTGAATGTGTATAATGGAGCTCTCAGGTGTGAAAAAGGGTGTAAATTTCATCTAACAGTTGGTGGGGGACAATAAACAATAAACAATAACATTTCTCAAGCAAAAGTTTTGAAGGTGACAAAAATAATAATGTTTCTAAATAGATATGTTCTCCCCTCTATATGATGACGTCTTTTATAGAGAGATGCAGAGCGGGGCAGAGGAGAGGGAGTTAGAAGAGACAGACAGAAGACCAGAGGGAAGGAGTGAAAGGCTGAAGTGAAGTTTTACAAATTAGGCCATCACCTTATTATCACGGTAACAGGTACAGTGAAGTTAGCTTGGTTTAACAACTTGTTTTAAAAAGCAACAAAGAACTAGAAAAAGGAGCTGAAATAATGGAGGGAAATAATGTGTCTGATTTTCAGTAAAAAAGCTCCAAGAAATAAAAAGAGACAGATCAAGTGTGCTCAAGCAGATGGTTAAAAAACAACATCCCTGCAAGCTGTGTGTTGTTCTGTCTGAAACTTTTTGGTTGCAACTCAGACCCTTAGTCTAGTGAATGAATGCTACAAAATTATGTCTACGGTAACACCAATAATAGTACACAAGGGCAGTGATGTAGAAAGTACATTTTGGACCCAAGGACAAATAATTTTCCCCCCGGAAATGCTGCTAACTAGTTATTGCTTATTTCGTTTACAGTGTCAGTTTCAAACAATTGACTTCGGCATTTCCAACAATGCTATATGGGTGAGTTAATGCTTTTGACAAGGAGGAGTTAGGAGCCAGTGTACTTTAGAAGCAGTGTTATGGTTCGTGCAGACTACAAGACTTTCAGTGCCGCTGTTCACACTACACAACTTGCCGTCTTGTGACGGGAGTCTTGAAGTCGTTGTGGCGTTCACACTACGTGACTGATCGGTGACAGGAGGTCACACCCTACAGGAGTTGACAGCGGCTGTGTCACCCGATGCAGGGCTCCAAACCATGTTTGGCCAAGACAACATCCATGAAATGTGAAACAGGAAATGACGCAAACCTCCACACAAAACAGCTGTTGTTTGTTATTATAAAGATAGCAAATATAAAGACAAAGAATCTGGGTGAAATAATTGATTAGCACACACAGGTAGCAGGGATTGTCTGAGCTACAGAGAGACCGGCGACCGCTGATTTATACCCGATCGCATAGTGATGGTCGCTGAGCTCGCCGAGTGGCAATTCGGGCTAAAAATTGTGTAGTGTGAACTAGGCTTTACTTGCTCGTATAACTTTAACATCAGTGGCTACTTCCCTTTAATGGTGAGGTTTGTGGTATGAACAGTCTACAGTCACTTGGCATGGATCTGTGGTTGTGTATCAGTGTTGCTGGATCTTATCAGTTTTTCATTTCTTTCATTACTTTTTTGTCTTAATGCCTTTTTTTATGTTATTTGTAAAGCCTGCTGAATTGCCTTGTTGCTGAAATGTGCTAAACAAATAAATTTGCTTTGCCCTCCCTAGTAGTAAGTACTACCTAAATAAATGGGCTTGTAGGTTAATTGATGTATTAAAATGTTTTCAGTATAGTATAATTCGTTTTTATGTATGAAGTTAAAACATTACCTAATAGTCACTTAGTCATTAATTAGTGTGGGTACTCTATGCTTGAGTGTATGATATGTCACATAATTAATTCATACATGAATTCAAGCAGAGTCATGCATTAATTACTGTCAAGTCAGAATGTTACTGATGTTCAAGATGATAAAGCAGGAAAAGAGAAACAGCTTAATTAAAAGCTTTTTCGATAACCCTGATCCCCACATAGAAAATGACTCAATTCAGTGAAATTCAATTAGACAAATAAACTTATCCAGCAGGAATTATTATCAAGGCAGCAACACAGAAATAGGCATAGTTGTAGCCCAAGGTGTCTGCATCCAGGAACCTATTAAAGCAAGAACACTCCTGCCTGCAGTCACTCATATATCACCGGAGTCTGAGTGCAACCAGTAGGAGAACCGAAGCCGGCACTATTGGCAAAGATCCCGGGAGTCATTAAGCCCGGCCTCTAGCTGTCATTGTCCCCCGTCTGTGGGGCCTGCGGGCCAAATTTAGGCCACAGTAAAGTTCAGAGCCTTTCCAAAGGTCCCACAGTAATAAGACATTGCCTTTTAATGAGGATGATTATTAGCAGCATAAAGGAATATCACCTGGTGGCTCTGTACAAGTCATTCTCATGGATGTCTGTGTGATGCAGGCCCTTTACAAAGCTTTAAGTATCACAGACAATCCAGGTCATCTACTGTGGGGATGACACCTAGTTTAGATCAAACTGTAGATTTAAGGCTAATGCTGACTGTAAAAAAACCTGTAAAACTGTAAAAGATGAAATCTCCGCAGTGCTTCCCTCTATGAATGCATGTTTTTCTTGTTCTTTTGGGTAGGTGTGTTCTGTGTTTTAAGGCTGAAATCCATATGTCCAGTTTTAAACGTGAGTACAGCCCTGTTATCTTTAAATATTGGCTTTCAGAGAACAGTACGTTTCTTTAATCAGTGCCATTACAGTGACTAAATAATGAAATCAAAATGAAAAGAACATCTTCTGGTGAATGTTTGGGTAAAATCATCTTGAAAGTAAATGCTAAATTCATTAAAAATAGATTGCATAAAGTGTTTTCTGCTTCGACAGCTGAATCTCAACATGCCCCCGATATATTAACGCTGGTATGTATCTACAATTCTCTGGAAAGACAAGGATAATCATATGTGACTGTCATTGTTTTGACCTGTAATTGCAGCGCAACCAATATTCATGCCAGAGTCATTTTGAGGCTCTTTGCTTGCTCTTGTGAATGCATAATTTCCCAAACTTCATCAAAATCAAATCAGTAGTGTCTGGGAAATCAGTTGTGACTGAGAACGGATCCAGTAGATAATAATGAAAAAGACAGAGAAGGAGCCAGCCCATAAGCCTCAAGAGAAATACTGAGAAATGCATGACACTTTTAGCTAGACTATACTTGGCACCTAGATGTACGTTAGAGGGTTTTGAGTCCCATAAGCCCATTCCACAGCTTGTATTGTCTAATCGCTGTTTCCCCGCAGTACAAATCATATCATTGTCACAAGCTTCTACACTATAACAGAAGCTTTGTAGTTCATCGAGACACATTGAAAGAATTATCTATGTGGCAGCTACAGGGCTGAAAAAATGTTGCAATGATGAGACCGTCAGTGGAAAGTCCACCGGTAAATGTGTATAATTTGGTATAGGTAGGTTGGTGTGGTATAATAAAATGTCTTGTTTGACCTTCAATTCATATACTTTATATTGTACCTTGATTAGTGTCGGTTCTTCGTCTGCAAGCTAGTTTAGCAAAAATTATATTACTATATTGTAATCTTGTATTCTTATGAGCATGCCTCTTTGTGGAAAGTATTTTTCTTTTCAGTAACATGCAACAATGAGCCACTATTAACAACAAGGTGTTTATGTTATGCGTACATGTTTGAGTTTGCTAACTTCAATGTTGTATCTTAAATTCAAATATATCATTACTAAATTATTCCCATTTTGAGCTACAAGCAAAAACACCTCAACTGCAGTTTTAGATTCAGATTTAGATAAGTATTATTAAGTTGAGATGATTAAGTCTAATTTACCTATAACTTTGGTTTTCTGTCAATGATGATAAAGTTTATTTTTTGATCTGAATTGGTTTCGTTGAGGTTAACGATCTGGTGGAGACTAAAACTGTGGTTCCTTACAGCGCTATATGATTTTCGAATCATGTTTCCAGTCCAGAAAATGGTGTCTATTTCACACTGAGATATCTAAGTTGTTTGTTTTGAAATCCAGTCACCTGCTAATGTTGTTCAGAAGGTGAGGGCTTCCACTGTGGCCACCCAGGTACAAAACATCTCCTGAAAGCTGAGTCTGCACTGAATCTTACAATGTGTCAAGAGGTGACACTTTACAAACATACTGCCAAAGGTCTGTTGACAAGTTGACTAGTCAGATTATATTGAAAAGATTAGTGTTTAGCCGTGTTTATTTCATTGTGTCTGGTGGTCACATACCCCGAAGTTGGAGGCTGCAAATCTGGCTGGAGCAGAGACGTTGGTGGAGGCGGTGGGGTGGGCGTAGAAGGCATTGATGTTGGCCAGCAGGGTGCTCATCACTGCTGGCACCCCTGACAGCATGTACTTAGATGACAGGCAAGAGAAATGGCTGAGGAGGAAGGGAAAGGCAAGATATTTGAGGGGGAGGAAGAGAAAGGGAAGGTTGGATTGAGGGAGGTTTGCAAGTTTGGATGGAGGAAGATTGAAGGT
>JAPMOB010243544.1:833-31433 GCA_029875015.1 Lepomis gibbosus | reverse complement strand
GAAGTGAACTTTAAGATTTTGCATCGTATTTACCCCGCCAAAGAAGTGTTGCAAAGATTTAAACTTAACATTGATTATAATGTGATTTTTGCAATTTAGAAAGAGAAACTATATTTCATCTTTTTTATCACTGTGAACATACCAATGTATTTTGGAACATTTTATTAACAGAAAAACGGGTAAGAGTATTCTGATTAATGTATTTGATGTCATGTTATATTTTATACTACATGGTCCAGACAATATTAATTATATTGTGCAACTCCTCATCATACTTGGAAAATTCCATATCCACAAGTCAAAATGGACTGGATCCAAACCCTGCAATCGATTTACAGTTGAACTGAAACACTACTGCACCTCAATAGAACTCTTAAAAAATAAGAAAGCAATAAAATGTGTTAATATCATAGAAGAACTGAACTTAATCTGAGCTTCTGGCAATGTAAAATGTAACTGTATATTCTGCATTTCTGTCATTATTGTTTTGTTATTCTATTTTTTGTTAGCCCAATAAAGATTAAAAAAAAAAGATTTGGACCCATAGACTGTATGGACCACACTACCTTGTTTCTTACGGCCGCCCTTCTCTGCTTCTGATTGGCTAGAAGTCCTTACCTAGGAACTGCGCATATGCAACTCCCAACAAAGATATGGTACAAGTAAGATGCATCACTCTGTAGCTCAAAAGCGGTGCGTACAACAGACCGGCTGAAAAGAGGAGCTGCAGCAATGTGCAGTAGGCCTATGAGAAAAATATGGTGTTTTTTGAAAATTATGTAAACCTGTTCTAGTACAACCCAAAATTAAGATTTTGAACCTGAAAATGAGCATAATACCATCCCTTTAACGTTAACCAACGAACAACTTTGCTAGATACAAGCTTGCCATGCTATTTCACATAGTAACGTTATGTTATTACTACGGCAACCACTAAGTGTTGCTAACTTCTACTATAATTCTAATAACCGAAGATAACTTGACATTTAAAATAAATGTCGGCAAACTGACAGGGAGTAACGTTGAGTTTATGGTAACTTAGCCAGTGAAGTGTTGCTCAGGTTAGCTAGCTGCACTTAGAATCTGATGAAATTAGTTAGGCCTAATATCTTCTGAACTAAAGTTGAATTAAAGCTGGCTACATAAAATACCATTATTGACTATGTCACAACCTGGCTCAAGGGACATGGCAAAATAGGGAACGAGGCAGCGTAAATGATCAAAAGTGATTTATTTAACAAAAGAGTGAACTAAACATAACTATTTTTGTGCAAGGTCTGTAACATAAATAACTCAAAGCAAGATGTGACAGTCGGGGTGGTAAGGCCATGATTGATGTCTGGATTGCAGAGAAGGCAGAAGAAGAGAAAGTAGTTTGACCAAGTGGAGCTTTATCTCCCCTGGCTCACAGCTCCAAGGTGCATCCGATCGGCAATCACCTCAACAGAACAAAGATGGTTAACAGTGATGAGGTATCACTCCCACAAAGTGGCCTCACCGGATCACACAAGGGGCCGTCACAACTAAATTCACAAGAGGTCAGTAGATGGGTTAAAATGTCAGTCATTTCGTCAACAACGAGCCTAGATTCATCGGACACAACAAAAATGAATGGGATACAGCGCTGAAGCTTCGTCTTTTGTGTTTATTGGCGGTGGGCAAACCAGTCTAATGGTGCATTACCGCCACCGACTGGACTGGTGTGTGAAACGAGAGATTAAGCAGTAAAATAAACAAACAAAACAGAAAAAATATTTTTATCTAAATTAGTTTCTTTAAGAAACTTAATTATCTAACAATATATCTTGCTTGCTGATTTCCCCAAGAGACCTGACAACGATGTTTTCTGAACTATTCAGTGTTTGGAACTGATCTGGAACTGGAAGTGATCGGCTGCTCCACGACACGCGCCACTTCCGCATTCCACAGTTCCGACAGTCTATGGAAAGTCATGGTCGTAACTCTCTTATTTAAGGGCATAGCCCTTTAAAGAGAGTTACGACACTCCCAAGCGCTCCAGAAACCTGTATAACTCGGTTGTTGAATTTGTGCGCGAGTACTGTGTCGTGCGCGCGGGAAGGTTAATTTTTGCGCGTGTGGAATAACATAATTTGTTCGTGAGCATGTTTTACACGCTCACAACTTATGACAAAAAAATCAACGCCATACAAGAAATGTAGAATAACAAATGAAACAATGCACAACAGGAAAACATGTAATGCAACTGAAATGTAGAAGAAACAAATGCATTGTCCAAAAGCTGATTAGCCTACTGCATTATATTCCATTATATTTTTATATTTTGAATTATCACCTGTCACTTTAATTTTGTTTTCCTTCATATAAAGAAAGACATTTCCTCAATAAATTGGTGGTTTGGAAATTAAGTGGTCAATGCGCAGTCATTATGTTATCTTGTGGATGAGGGGGGGGGGGCGTCCTTGTTCTTTAATGCCAAAACTAGGTCAAATGTAGATTTAGGCGAATATATTTCAATGTAAAGTCAGTTCCCCTCCAACAAAATACGACTGACACCTAGGCCCTATTGACCCGGTGGCTCATCAAACATCCTAAACAGCTTCCAACTTTGTAGAAGTGGCGATGCGGCTCTACTGTAGGACGTCACGTCATCCTTTTCGGATCATTCGCCTGAGGCCAAATCCAAACCGAGCTGTAAGCCCAGATGTGTGACGTCACTGCGGGAAAGCTACTGGGAATCAGTGCGTGGCAGAGTGCGTCGGGCCAGCAGCTCGACGAAGACGGGAACATCTGGATCGAAACGGAATAATGTCGGATTACATGGGGCTTCTGAAGCGTCTCTTCTCCCGCTGTACACTTGGCTTTCGCTCGAGAGCGAAATAACTGTGCTGCTCGAAACTCCTCCGGGTATTTTCGTGTGTGAAGCGTGCGGCAGAAGTTGTCCCACAAGTAGCCTAACTAACTGCCTTCACCATGGATCAATCCGTCGCAATTCAAGAAACTTTGGAAAGGGGAGAAAACTGCATCATAGTATCCTTTGCGACGCTCATGTGCTGTTTTATGGATCATAATTACTTCAAATGACGGGTTACCTTCTTCAAACTAAAGCCCATGACACGACTCCATTGAACAATACCAGAGCCTGGAGAGGGGCCTGTAAGATAAAGGCTCTGCCACAAAGTTGACATCTCTGTGAATAAATAGTACAACCTCAGTTAGGAAGGCTGTGATTTAAACCCAGGCGATGCATTTCCAGTGCAGGTAGTGTAGGTTTAGTCGGGTGTAACTTCCCAACGATAAGATACAACGTTTGTAGTAAGACCTTTCATCCACAAGATGGCTACTTTGTTTCATCAGCTAAGGCAGTGGTGGAAGAAGTAGGCCTATAGATCCTCTACTTGAGTCAAAGTAACAAAATCAACGACAAGAAATCTGCATTCATAATGGCACTTCAGATGAAGTAAAGAAGTATCAGGAAAATGTTATTGAAGTATCAAAAGTAAAAATACTTTTTATGCAGCAGAATTGCACCTGTCAGTCTTATTTTAATTATCAAACATGCAAGAAGCATTTTCATTTTTGCATGTGTTCAAGGTGGAGCTAATTATATTTTTCTGTGTTGCATACTGCTGAGTAGTTTTAATCTATAAAAAATGATCAAATTATATAAGATGCTGATACAGTTAATATGTTATTGATTTGGAAAGCAACTACAGAGTTCAGATAAATGTACAATATTTCACAGTGAAATATAGTGGAATTACTATAAAACAAAAACTAAATGTACCTTGTTATAGGAAACAAAAACAAAAAACATTTCCCATTGTACCCAAAAGAATGTCTTGAAATGATTCCCTGGTGACATAATAATGGTGTCACCAAAGGAACACACGAATACATGATTGCTACTATATCCTTAACTAAACTGTGAACATGCTGTCCAATGTGATGTGCTCTTTGATAACATTGCGGAAAGCAGACTACTGGGATTGGTGGAGTCTGCAAAAGAACATGCGTAAGTTTTAATAGACTGTACAGATGAGCTACAAAATGGCTTCTATGTATTATTGAATTGTATGCTTGTATTCAAAGACTGATTATTTTATAAAGAGAGGGGGTGACAGCATAATGTTACCCAGGGCAAGACAGAACTGAGTCAACCTGTCTGACACAGTAACCAAAATATATGTCATATGAAAATGGTAGTATTTACTGTAGTACTACTACAAGGCAATTGTATGGGCTTGCATTATATTTTACTACAGGTGTCTTTGATTGTGCCTTCTGATGTAAAATACTGTTGACTCAGACTACTGAATTAGTTGAAAATTAAAATGTCTGGTAATTTTTTGTAGAATCTTTACTTATACCCATCGAAGGATGGCCATTACTGCTGATGATGTGTCACTGGAAGACATCATACCCATCTCCCTTGACTTTGCTGTTGTTGAGGGTGAGCCGCTTTCATTTGTTGTACCTCACTGAAGACAGACTGTCAATTTGAAGAGAGAGAGAGACATATAATATTAGGTTCTTCAAGATAACTTGATGGCATGACAGTAATTTCTCTGAAGCTCCCTTAAACGTTTCTCATTCGCTTTTTTTTTTAAGTTTCCTCACCAGACGAACTTGCGGTTGTGGGTGAGCTGACCTCCTTTCCATTGTCGCTCAAGTAACATAACTGATCCACCACATTAAACTGAACATCTCACTTTTCTGGCATTCTTCATTCTTCTGATTCTAGGTGGGGATACCAGGGTGAGGATAAGCTACCAAGAAGAAGAGTTAGAGCTCAGGCTTCCTTTTGGGTCCCACTCCCGGCTCTTCCTCAGCGAGGTCAACAGAGCATGGAGTGGTAAGTCAGCCCTGAAAAAACATACTTATGCAATCCGTTTACATGATGTCCGCCTGAGGACATACTCAAACCCTTTAAATGATTCCTAGGAAGTTTGTGGACAGATAAAATAAAAAGCTGTTTGAAAATTAGGGTAAGAATGTGGAAACCTATTTCCATTCAAACAGTACAATAGCACAAACATAAGTCCTCACCTCTTTAGACTTTATAGACCACTAATAATTTGTTTGGGTTTAGTAGTCTAAACAAAGTAGGAGGGTTACATATGTGTAAAGAAGTACAAATGATATGCTCTAACGATCTGTTTGAAGGAAACCTGCTCAGCCAGTCTTCAATTTCCTTGGGGTTACATTGTGTTGCAAACCACAATGGAAATAAAGGAAAATAAATTCAAAAACCGAAATAAAAACCACCACAATCACAAATGTATTTGGCTGTGGTTCATAACAACAAGCAATTTTAGAACTAAGAACAAACTGGTGGTGTCACCTCATCTGTCAGTCACTAAGTTTACATGACACATGGCTGACAAATAAGGGAGGGTTAGTGACAGACTGACAGAAGTGGGGGGTGGGGTTTTGATGGTGCACTCTGTGCAGTTTGTCTCTTTCACAGCAAGCGTTTGCAAAAGGGTAAAGATGAAACTAGTTTATAAAGAATGTGTAACTTCCTCTTCATGGCTTCTCTAGAACTATTTTTTATTTTCTACTTGCTGTTCATCTAAATGGACAGGGCCATTGACAGCCTAATGGGCAGTCTGCTTTATTAGAAATGTATCACTTTGTTTTTGTCACTAGGTCACTATTTTTAACAGTGGATACTCCACATGAACCCCAACAAAGACTGATACTCAAGGCTTTTAACCCGCTGAGGGATACCAGTGATGGAAATATTAAATGACCAGGAACCTGTTTTTGTTGTTGTTAAAAAGGAGAGTGATAGGAGAGAGGAGATATTGCACATTTGCTAAATTGCAGTACTCCAATGTACAGGTAGTGCAGTTGGGGGATAAAAAAATGGTACAGTTGAAGTGTAAACATCTGTGCAGTGTTCTATGAATGTAACTGCAAGTATTATTGCACTGATAGTCACAGAAGCAGATAAAACTGACATCTTTTGCACCTGTAAGTTGTCGCCACATTTAAAGCAGTAGAGCACAAAGCATGACAGGGGTCTCTCAAACTAGGAGTACAGTTATAAAAACAAGACCCATATAAGAGCAAGAAATAGAAAAATGTTGGTTAGAAATGCTTTGAAATGGCTACTCTTCTAGTTCTTTAACACAAGGAGTTGATAAATAAGCATTCTTCTATCATGAATCTTACCATTGGTGGTGTTCTAGCTTTTCCACCTTTGCTAAAAACATATCATCAGAAAATGCAACGGACAGATCAGAATCTTGCACTTTGTATTATATTATGAAGTATATTATATTTCAATTATCGTAATTCTAATTATCTTGCTCTTGCTGTCTATCTTTCTTCAGATGTTTGCAAGTCTCCCAACCAGGTACCCCAGTTCGAATGGATCAGCAAGTATCACAAAGCCACCAGAGGTCAGGAAGTTGTTAAACAAGCCCTTGCACCCCTCGGCACGACTCTCACTAAACTCAAGCAGCACAGCAAAACAGGTTTGTTCAGAGCCAGCATTCATGTCCATTAAACTTCACACATTTGTGCAGTGGATGATAAAGGTTTAAGTTCTTTATTTTCTTTATCGCTGCCTTTTTTTGGCTGTCTACATCATAGGAAAACTGGGTGGTTTTGCAAGTACCACTTCCTTTCAATGCAATTGGCCCAACCTGCATATTCGTAACTGTCCGAGACCCATGTGGGGAAGGACATCAGTTACGCAAGAGGCCGTTTTCACTACGTACTTTATGATGTGTCATAGCAGAAAAGACCCTGTGTCTTGTATGCTAAGAACATTAATTATGGCTCCATTCCATTTAAGTGTTGCAGGAAGCCATGACAGCCAGCCAGCATGCGCAAAAGCAGGGTAATGGGCAAAAAATAACAGCCTAGTAGGTACTAAATGCTGATATATGAGGGGGGAAGTTTGTTTCACACTGTTGTAGCTGTGTTTTCAGCATGAACTGTGCAACTGTAAACTACATTTGGTTGCCAGGCCTTAGGGGTGGTGCAGAATAAGGAGTTAATAATCAAAAATATTACCATCTACCTATTGAGTAATTAAGCGATATGTAATAGGCAACAACACAGTCCCCCCCCCCAAGTCTTATGATTTATTTGCGAATAATGCAGTGAAATGTGGAATTTATATGATTTGCCTTGATTTTAATTTCATACCATTTCATGCAGCCAGGGTGTTTATGACATGCATGTCATATCGCATATAAAACACACAACAACAACAAAAAACGAATATCCTTATACAAATCATACCTCATTTAGACTATTTACACAATTGAATTATCTTCTTGACTCTTTTGGGCTTAACCTTCCGATGTAACACTGATGTGGTAAAATCCTTTTCCGGTTGCATGTTTTTGCATAGTAGATTTGTGTTTGTTCAGCCTCCTCTCTGCAGCACACAGCCGGGTAAACTCCTCCTACAATACCATTAGCATGGGCAGACTGCACATTGCTCCTCTGCACAGAACGCGTGGGAGGCGCGGTGCAGGGAGATGTCTAGGGTGATGACAGACTCTGGTATGACAAAATATTTCTTCAATTGTTGATTTGTGATGTGGTGAAAGGAAACACCATTGCATTAGTCTGTAGCATGTAGTGTACCTTAATTAGCTAGTTACCGAGCTAATGCTAGCGAGTGGTAGAGGTGGTTCCAGTAGTTGTTTTTTTTCAAAGAAGCTAACTTTAGCCAGATTAGCTAGGGGGGCAGTACTCGTCCGGCGGAATAATGGTGGTTGTAAATCCTAATAGTAACGTTAGTATTAATGTTATCTGTTGCTGCCTCAAAACAAAGAAACCGTGAATGTTACCGCACGTACACGGTTGATACACGAGTGACTGCTAACGTAACGTCCCAGTTAAATATGTTCATGGTGTTGGTGGTCGCTGGGTGATAATAAATGACACCTGTTGTGGTTGTGTTTGTTGCAGTAACGTGTTCTAGTAACACTGAATTGTATCATTCATTGAAACAGTTTTGGCCGGCTTCTTAGTCAGTTTACTGTTTCATTCTCAGGCTGTTTCCAGACTTGGATGATCCTCTTAGCTAGCCTGTTAGCGTTAGTTAGTAATTAGTTGTTGTTAGTCTGTAAACTTTCTTCCGAGCTCCTGTGAGAGAAAGGTGCTTACTGCCTGCTTTGCTTTCAGCTGCAATATGATCCAAGTGTTTTATTAAGTCAAGAGAAACAGGTTTATTTTATTTTATTTGCATATATAGATTTGCATTTAAGTATTAAAAAAATCACTAAAAATTATTCCTCTGCAGTTTATTACCTATAGATTTTGATAACGAAGGGAAGTTGTGCAATGTTGACCTTTGTGCAGATGTAGTTTAAAAGATATGACTTCTGAGAACAACTTGACCGCAGAATGAGAGGTGTTGGAGTGTGAACATGCAGTTAGTCAGACTTCATGTAACTCCCTCCGCAGTAGTTGAAAGTTTAGTTAAGTTCTTTAACTTGTTAAGAATTAAGTGTGTGCATGAATCCCATGTAATAAAATAACTGAGCTACTGGCACACAGGAACCTCCTATGGTCATGGCCTCATTTAGGTGCTGGTTGCAAAAAACAGGTGCAGCATTGGTTAGGGTTTAGTAAAATAGGCTAAGTATTAAATGGTTGAATAAGAACTTTAGAAAGGCATACCGTTCAGTAGGCAGCTTTAAGGTGAAAAAAGCAATGTCAAAAAACTGTGCCAGACTTTTCGCTAACACTAACATACTGTTCTGTATTTAATAACACCACAAGTCAGTGTGTTTATTTTTGATCTAACGCTGTACTGAATCTCTGTATGTTAATTTCTTCTGATAATTTGTGAAGTTAAATCAAGCCTCAAGATTTGTTTTAATGCATGTTTTGCAAGTTTACATTATTTTTACAAAGAGAATCTCAATATTATACTGTAAAATGTTTTTTGTGTCTTTTTCCACATACATTGTAGTTCACAGAGAAATATTGTAGGACTCTTGCATAGTCTTCTGTTTTATATCGCGTTTGAGCCACCTGGTATTCAAATCAGTTTACAATGAACACAGTAAAGTTGCTATACTACAAGGTTATTGATACAAACTAAAAAATAGTTATCAATCCATCACTAATGCATTATGGTTTATCAATCAGCCTGAGTCCTTGCATTTGAAGGGTTAGGGTTAGGACTCAGTGATGTCTTTTTTTTTTTAAATTAACTTGGAAATCTTTAGTCAGTTTATCAGTTAAATGTGGGTTTTTCTATGTGTGCACAAGGAGATTTTCACCTTCTCAAATGTAGCATGTCTGTGCACACTTTCGCTTTCAAAAGCATTTCACAGTTTGCTGGCAGTTTTCTCAGTCAAACACAGGGCCATATTCTTTTCCATTTCCTGTTGACACAAACAACAATGTCTGGCTTTGAATTAAAATGTCTATTGATCTTCTAGGAATCCTTCAAAATGGCGCTTGTAGGCGACCTTGTTTTGTTTGTTTGTTTTTTTTTGATTTTTTTTTTAACCAAGTACAAAAGTAAACAAACAACTGGGCATTTCCTTTGTAAGACAAAAATGCAGCAATAAATAACCAACTGTGGTAATAATGATAATGATAAATGCAATAGATGTTTTTTGTTATAATTCAGACTTTGGTGCTTTGCTGCACATAGGCCTAACTGTGACAAAAATCATACCGTTTCCAGCATAAATTGTGCTATTAGATTAAGAAAATTTTTTAGTTTAGTTCAAACATATTTTAACTTTTATTTGGATTGTTTGAAAAGGATTTTTTCATTCCCCTTTGTGTCACAGGTTTATTACATCTGTGTTTTATATCCTTACAGTTGTGGCCTTGGTTTGAAAACATTGAATAATGTTAGTAGTAGTACTGATGATGTCCACATCCAGTGATTAAATGTCAGTCAAATGGATCATAGATTGGTTGCAGTTATTCAATTAGCCTAGCAGACCTGTAATAAAAAATAATTACAGGTCTTGAAGGATATTATGTTTATTTTTGGCCACTGAGCAGTGCTGTTGGCCAGGTGCATTGGGTAGCCTGCCTCAACCTTTCAAGTTTCCTGCTCAAAGAACCTGGCTTTCCCTTTCAGAGCTAGCTGTGGTCCATGCCAAGCTGGAGGAGACAGGGCTATGCTGTCTCATACTTGACACTGAGCCATTAAATCCAACTACTTGGGATGCAATAATTGTAACCAACTGCAAAAGACAGCCACAGTCCAGTGGCCACAACAACTGAGCCCTGACCTGGCACTTTTATGATTGACATGTGTGTTACTCTGCATGTTTGTTTTTATTCTTAGTCGTAATTTGCTTTAATTTATTCTCCATATCAGGAATTAAATGGTTGAAATATGTGTTTGCTCATGGCTGGGTTCTTTCTTATTAGAGTGAGTTGTCGCGGGCTGTAAATGCCATTAAGACATTAAGATAATGTTGATGGGTAGGTCTCCCAGCACCTGGCAAGACACAGTTACACATTGTCTGAACTGGCAACATGCAAAGAAGATATTCATTTGAGATTCAAAGTGCAAGGAGTTGGAATGGTGCAGAACTGTGCTGTAATACTGCCATTTACCTGCCATTTACCTTTCATGCTTATCATTGTAAATGAGTAAACTAAACAAACATTTTCTTCATGTCCTTTTGTCTGCTGCTCTTCCTGAACAGAGAAATCATCAGACAAAAAGGGAACTTTGGAATGGGAGAAAGTATCTAATAGTGGCACACAGAAGTCCAGAGTATATTCCAGCCCAGAGAGGTGAGGCATTTTTGTTAATTCACACATGGGAGCCCTGAAAACAAAAACTCTTTCTACCATTATGTATTTTTAAATAGTGGTAGAATGAGTCTTAGAATATCCTACTGCTATAGTGGAAGAACTGTTACTTAAAGGTTCCCTGTTAAGTTTTATCGTAAACAAAGTTTCTGTTTACATACAGTGTTCTAACCAAAATGCATCGTTTGTGTCAGGGCATTTCTCTTCTCTTCTGAAGCCTATAACAGAAAGTCTGTAGTTAGGTTGTAAAATCTGAGTGCATAAAAAAAGCTAAATTGCAGTGATTTAAGTACTTTGCTGCTCCCATCAGTATTAGAACAGGTACTGTGTATGTGCCTGGTTGCAGCTATGTCCTCAGTGTTTACTTTAAATAAAGCTCTAAGGTCTAAAAATGCACATTTGTTCAGTTGTTTAACCTTTTAGCCACGCTACCACGCTTGGAATGCATGTCTTTACTCTAAGATGGAGTTTAGTTACAGCATATTCCTGGAATATTACAGCGTCCAGGGATATTACATTTCTTCCTTTCACCTCAGCCACATTAGGCTGTTAGTCTGGAGCAGAGTGTCACGATTTTATTTCTAGTTTTTTGAAGATATAGTATAGTAGATATAGTATCCTGAATGTGATCTGGCAACTGTACATAGGTGCTTCTAGGCAAAACCTTAACAACCAAATGCACAATTAGTGATAAGATATTCCAACTGAAATAACACCAGTGTGACAAAATGACACCGTTTCTATCTTGGTCTGTTTCCACTCAGCCCCACACCTAACTGTTATTTCTTCTCTCCCGGTGTTAAGTCAGGGATTCTTCAGTCGAGAGGACCGGGATGACCTGGTGCGCTCCTCTAGCCACACCCCAGCTAACAAAGCCCAGATACTGGCCATGCCACAGTTTGGCCTGCGCGACAACCTTATCAAGTGTGAGCTGCTAAAGAATGACAATCTTTACACTTACCTGGAGGACTTCAGGTAATTTGCTCTTCAGTGCTTGTTGTGTCAGTTCTGACTCTGTCTTGAAAAGGTACATGCATTTTGCAGATTGGTGCAGGCAGTTTGAGGTAGAACTAGGTGATCTTGATGCAATTGATATTATATTATATATTAATTCACTTTCACCATAGAAAATCTAACATTTTTTACTTACTTGATATCATTAATGTGTTGATACTTTGGGTGGGGCTATACTGTTAGTCTAGAGATATGTGATATGGTCTTTTGCTGTTAATTTTGAAACCGTTAAAAAAAGGTTCAAATAGCTTAATGTATTGGGGCGTTTAAGACCAAGAAAGTGCCACATTTAACCTATACCATAATATTACGACACCCAAACTCTTTTTAAGACTCTTATTATGACATTACAGTGATTTTGATTTCCAACTCTTATGTGGAAAACTGTAAGCTTAAAAAAAGTTTAAGAGGTGAGTCGGGGTTTTTTCATACTATTCAGTTGTGTTGAACTGAGTGTGAATACTTGAAGTAAAAAGAATGAGTCAGCATCTGTTGGGTTGTATTTCTCTTTGCTAAATTAAGCACCACTGTCTCAGATGCTGTCAAGAAATCCACCAGCCTAGTGCATTACCATACTGTAGCTCTTTATCTGTTATTGTTTACTATAGAAATGAATGTCCCTGTAGTGGCCTAAATATTTTATTATGTTTTTTTTGGTTGAAAAATAACCATTTGCTGAAGTCATCATTGTGGGTTGGCTAATAACCACAGTGCCTCCTGCTGGTAGATCTGTGTCTTAATATGTACACCAATACAAAAAATAATGCAAAGAATGAAAAATAATATAGATGTAATAGGAATGGAAGAAGATCTCTTAAAGTGTGTCAGATTTAGGGGTATCTTTACTATGGCATACAACATAGTATTCATAGGTAGATTGTGAAAACACATGAAAAGAAGAATTGGTTGCTTATTCTTTACCAAAGAATGAGCCCTTTATATCTACAAAGGGAACGGTTCTCTTTTATGCAAGAACACCGTAGGTTCTCCTATATGCTTAGAATGGGTGTCAATTGGCTGCAGTCTAGCTAGAAGCCGCTAAATCCTCAACATTGGATGTTTTTCATTTTAAAAAGTTTGAAATTCAATGGTGTCTGTGACACAAAAATAATTGGGAAATTCTCTATATATTGTGTTAAAACAAGCAAAATTATGAATTCTTTTCAGTGTAAAATTGACAAACCATAGGAATATCAAGAAGCATGTTTCCTCAGTGGATGGGACTATTTCCTCACATCAAAAAGGACCTGTGTTATAGTCCAATTTCAATTCCTTTCTGTGTGGAACTTGCATTTTGGTGCAGATTTCCCCTTGGTCATCTGAATGTGCTGATTGGCTTATAAGCTTGAATTGTTGCCTTTGTCAGAAATAGCACATATACAAAAAGGTTGCATTTTGCTTGGACACGTGTTCATTGCCTTCTTTCATCTCATGTTACAGTACATACTGAGAGCAGTCCCAAGATTTTTGTATAAATCCAGCTTCAGCATCTTCCTAGTTAGCTGAGGGTGGGGCGATTAGGGCAGAAAGTGTTGTACATTGTGTTTGCAGTCAGCAGAAAAATAAAGAGTGCTGTGCTGCTCCTGTGCAGCAGAGTGAGCAGGGTAGCAGCTGCCTGATGGTCAGAGAAGGAAGCTATTGAATGGAAGGAAGCTAATTTTCAATCTGGACAAGCAGAATAAAATTCAGTGGGGATATTAAAGACGAGGGCGTGGCCCTCTTACCATTTCTCACAATTGTTTCACCCTCCAGCATGACAATTCTATGCATTCCAAGTTCCAGTGGAGTTACTCAGTGGACAATAGATAAGATATAAGATAAGATTTTTATTTTCTGCTAACTCTTTGCACTGCATACAGCTCATAGGTGTAACTATGTATAAGGACCAGGTTACACTTGATCATAACTAGTTCTTACAATATACCAACCATGTCAGAGATCTTCACAGTACAGTTGTGAAACAATCTGAGTTGAGTGCACGGTACTGTACAGAATAAGTAATGAGGAGGGGTCAAATACTGAGTACTGTGGACAGCTTCCTCAACATCTTGACAATGGCTGCTTAAAATATATTTACCCAATACACTGAAATCGATAATCTCTGTCCAGTGTTCTAAAGTAGTCTGTTAAATTTTCTTGTGCTTTTAAAATGATTTAGTATCCTCACTATGAAAACACATAATATTTATGGTGTTTGCGTTACAATGCTGTGAGTGCTGTGTCTAAACAAACTCTTGCTACATTCCTCTCCTTTGTGCCCACTTCTTACCTCTCCCTATTCTGTTTCAGCTTTTTTCTTGGCACATACAATGTGAATGGGCAAACCCCAAAGGAAAGCCTCCGTCCTTGGCTGAGCTGCACTGTCAGCCCTCCTGACATCTACTGCGTGGGGTAAGTCACATTCACCCGTCTGGAGAATTGCCTTGCAATTCAACTCGTAATCCCATTACATAGACAGACATATACTGCTCCAACCTCTGACAGATGTATGCAACCATTGACGCTGTTTTCAGTAGAACTAATCCTACCTACATTTCAGTTAACTGGTTTCGTGCTGAGGATACCATGAAAGTACAAATCAAACAAGTCTCAAGTAAATTTTACCATTTGTCCTTCCTAACAGTTTTCAGGAGCTTGATCTCAGCAAAGAGGCTTTTTTCTTCAATGACACCCCCAAAGAGCTGGAGTGGACGAAGGCTGTGTCCGAGGCCTTGCATCCAGATGCGAAGTATGCCTTAGTAAGGAAGTCTTTTTTTTTTTTCTTTAATGTTGACCTTGTTTTAATATTATTCTTAACAACTAGTGAGTATTTGGACTGGACATGTGAATGTTCTAACACTGCCAAGTATATATATCTGTCTGTCGAGCTTTTTAGCATGGAGGCTGGGACCCTATTCAGTTCTGACAAGTATTGCATGATGAAATATTTTAAGTAACTTTGGTTTTGTTAGAAGTATGGTGAATAGTTGGAAGCTTCATTTTTGCATGTCTGTTCATTTGATTTAAACCCAGTATTTCTGCACAGTTGCTGATAAAAATTAGGCTACACTAATATTATTAGTGTTATATTGTTAGTAAAATTAGATTTTAGTGGTGACCATTTTGAATTGTTCTTTTGTTTTGTTTTTTATTTCTCAGATTCACTTCCTTGTTCTTGCTAATGGAGATCCTTCTCTTCATTCACTCTCTAGCTTGTTCAACCACCACTGCTCTCTCTCTGTGTCTTAGGGGCCAACTTTGAATCGTGTGTTCACAAACAGCATGCAACAAATCCTACTCATGCCTTTTGCTTAACAAAAAAAACAAACTCATCTAATCAGATTAATCACTTTATAAAAAATCAGGATTTTATACTAGGATTTAAAAATTGTTTTAAGTGAGTGTCATAAAACAGACATTCGCTGTTTAATTCAAAAACCTCAATAGAAGCTTTAAATGTTAAAAAAAAAAGAGAGAGATTTGGTACAGGCCTACTTTATAGTGTACTACAGTGTTACAAGTGGCAGATACCTCATGCAAATGCCTGTGATCAAAGTAATTGACCACATAACACTATACCATCACGTTACATTGATTATTATACATGATCTTCCTAAAGAACGGTTATGATATCCCTGCTTATTTGATGAGCTTAGTCAGGCTTTATATTTTTGGTCTTTCTCTTTGTCTTTCCCTTATTCATTTTCATCTACTTCCCTTTTCTCAGCATGCTGACTCCTCACATTTTGGCTTCCTCTTTTCTTGGTTTCGCTGTTCATCTTAGGGTTTAAAGGATGTCTGTACGTCACGCAGCCAGTGCAGTGATGTGTCATTTCTTCATCCACTCATCTGTAACTGACACTGTAGAGTATCAAACAAGCTGAAAATGAAATGGTTTCACTTCAGATCTGAGAATGGTATCATGTAGGAATGACAGCGAGGCTTATATAACTGTTCCTTCCTCCCATGCACAGCTGCTTCACATTCCGTTTTCATTGAGACAGAGGGTGAGACTAGGGCGTACTCACACTTCAGCGTGCCGGAGCCCGGTACATTAAACTGTGTCCGGGCCTGCTTGAAGAGATGGGCTCCAGCACGTCACAGCATCTAGTAGGATCACTAACGTGCACGAGCACGTAACTTGGACATGAGCTCCACTGTGCCGTGCAAGAGAGTTTTTATTGAATTTTCTTTTTAGAAGGGTGATGATGTAAATGTGCTTGGACTCTGATCGTTATATGCAATGTGAACAGTGGGTAAGGGGGGACAATCATGCTCAGGCACTGTACAAGGCAACTGGGTGTGAGTACACACTAAATGTCATCAATTGTAAATATTAATATTAATATTAGTAGGTGCGGTTAAAAAACAGTTAAGATGCTGTTAAGAGGACCTTTTTAAACATGCTTCATGTGGCTACAGTGTCACTTGAACTCCACTGACTCCCATTAAATACAAATATCCAGCAAATGTGCATGTTACATTACTCTATGATTATTTTATCTTTTTGCTATTCTCTATGAATTGACGTGTTAATCTAATTATGTTCTGCAACAGGTGAAGTTGGTTCGTCTGGTGGGCATTATGCTGATCTTCTATGTGAAGAAGGAGCATGCAGAGTTCATCTCTGATGTGGAGGCTGAGACTGTGGGCACTGGCATCATGGGAAGGATGGTATGTACTGATTCAACAGGTCCTGTTGTGCACTGGTCCTCTTGTAGGTTTTATTTAATTTATTTATATAGCTTATCTGTATATAAATAAAAATATCTGAAACGATATTTGCTGTAAAACTTAAAATAATAGTCCTAAATAGCAGCCTACCTCTTTTACTAGCCTGGTGTGGGAACACATTTTGATAAATAAACGCAAGTCTCCAATAAACACCTGGTCTGGTTTTTATTTAATCTCTTTGGATGTATAAAACCTCTTAAACCCCACCAGGTGGCCAGTTTTAGCTACTTATAAGAAGCTTAGATTGTTCATACAAATATTAATGTTTAAACGTATGATCAATATGTCAGTATGGACATGTTACACATTGTTAGATCGGTTAGATTCTCCACTATTCAATTGTTCAAGTGTAATTCTTCTAGATTTACCAGTGTAATCGGCATGGTACAAGAGATGAAAAGTGCTGACTCCCGTTAGCTTTGAAGCACTCCTTAAGTCCACTCGTTAAGTCCAAATGTGTTCATTCCTTAAGTATATATATTACTCTAGTCTGTAAGGTCTATCTGCTAACCTCTGCCACACATCTCTCATCCTGCACCGTGTTGTTTTCATTACATTGCTGCCTTCAAAATAAAAGCACGTAAGCGGTCTATCTGTCGGAGCTAGATCAAACTAATGACCTCTATTTGATATTATTGGATAATTTTTATACAAGCAATACTCTGTTTGAAATAAATAAACTGTTTCATAGTAGTCTATTTCAGTTTTGTGCAAGAGAAATTAAAGGCCTGGCTCATATGGACACCTGTCCAAAATATAGGCAGGGTTAATTCAGTGATTTTAGCAAATAAAACCCCGGGCTGTTTTACAGTAGATCAATTTTTATTGACTCCACTTTTGGTAACGTCACTGGTATTGTCTTTGGCTTCACATTAAAGGCCTTCCAATGCCATTATATTAAAGTACATTCATTATGACACCAGCAGCATGTTGGTATCAACAGTAGCTTTACACATGAACATTAGATTATTGCAGCAAATGAAGGAAGGAGAAAAAAACCACATTTGAGTTCCTATGTTAACAACTGCAGGCAAATAACAATAAATAAGACTATATTATGCACCAAGGTTTTGCCATGAAGTTGATTGTTCAAAACCTTGTCTTGTTCCTCCTTTATAATGTTCTTAGCTGTAGAGCCCCTTTCATCCATGAAGGCGCTATGTCCTGCAGCTCCAACTTCACTCCTTGTGCACTGTTGCAGAATAGGTTATTCTTGTCTCATACGCGGCCGTGCTTACTTAGCAGTCCCTGCAGTGTCGAGCAGATGGCTGGCAGGTGATCAGTGGGGGCCTTTGTAAAGCTGCTCCGTCTTTTTCTGCAGTAATGAGAAACTGGTTTATGATCTACACAAAGACCCATCTGAAACATGCCAAGTATCAAACTGTTCATATAATATCGGCATTTCAAGCAAAGGAGCATATATATAAACTACATGTTATCTAAAACTTTTTTTTCTCAAAATCTTTTTTCAAAACCTTGTGGTTGTCTCTCTGTCTGTCTCTCTCTCTCTCTATCTCTCTCAATTGCTCACTGATTTGCAGGGAAACAAGGGTGCTGTGGCAATCAGGTTTCGTTTCCACAACTCTGATATCTGCGTGGTCAACTCTCACTTAGCTGCCCACATTGAAGAATATGAGAGACGTAATCAAGACTACAAGGACATTTGCAGTCGTCTCCAGTTTCGCCAGCTTGACCCTACCCAGCCTCCTCTCACTATCATGAAGCACGAGTATGAAAACAATTAAATGTTATAGAGTTACCGAGTCATCATATTGACAAGTGGCGTTTTTTGCTTTAAATCCAGATATGTTGATTGATGTATGATTTTGTTTGGGAGGAGTATGTTATGTTTGTAGTAGCTGAATAAGATATTGCAAATTCTTAGGCTGTATGCAACTGTGACAATATTTGATCCATATTTAGCTCCATGTGTCTTTCTCCATTTCTCTGTGCTTCCTTCACCAGTGTGATTTTATGGATTGGGGACCTAAACTACAGGATCACTGACCTTGAAGTTGACAATGTGAAGGAGCTAATCAGCAAGAAAGACTTTGAAACACTGCACAATTATGATCAGGTAATATCAGTGATGGTCTCTTCTTTCTGCTGTTTAAATAGTCCTTACTCAACATTCGTGCTTAAGAGTGGTGATACTTACCAGCTGCATATGTCCTTAGCTCAAGAGGCAGATCGATGAAGAGGCTGTGTTTGTTGGCTTTGTGGAGGGAGAGATTGATTTCCAGCCCACATACAAATATGACACTGGCTCTGACAAGTGGGATACAAGGTAATATTGTATGGAGGCTGGACTGCGAATAGCAGAATGGAACATTTTTAGTAAGGAGCTTGTTCTTCAGTGATAGCTTGTTTATAGTTAAACAAAATTAATTCATGCCATTAGTTAATGCCACTTTAGAAAGAGCTGCTCAGTCCATAGTTTTAATGGAGTATTCTCTTTCAACAATGCTAGAGAATTTCCCAACAGGAAAAATAATTAACTTTGATGAAGTATGTACAAAAATACTATAATACAGATGTAATTTTTGTCTTATGCATTTTAATACTTTGTATAGTACGAGGTATACTAAACATACTTGAGAATTAACATCTGTCCTTTCTTCTACATTTAGTGAAAAGTGCCGTGTGCCTGCGTGGTGTGACCGTATACTGTGGAGAGGGAAGAACATCAAGCAGCAGCATTATCAGAGTCACATGGCTCTGAAGACTAGTGACCACAAACCAGTCAGTTCCCTGCTTGTCACAGGGGTAAAGTATTCAGCCCTCCAACTGATTTCATCTTGAATTTCTTTCATTTAGTTTGGGTGGAAAAGCACAGTGGTCCTCAATAGTGGAGGGCAGGAGATAAGTCAATGAAAAGTGCACTGAGATTGAACTTTATCTGCTCACTTCACTTCAACAGGCTCCTGTCACATATGTATTGCAGTATTATTTAAGGGAAATATAACACTATGCTGCATTGTCTCATACAGATCAAGAGAGTAAATACTGAGGCCTATAAGAAGACCTTTGAAGAGATAGTACGCAACATAGACAAAATGGAGAATGAGTGTATTCCATCTGTAACCTTGCCCAAGAGAGAGGTAAAGTTTCCTATCATAATCAGTTCTATTACACTATAATGGGAGCTGAAATGCTTCTCTGATACACATTGTACAATAAATTTTGTTCCTTGGATAAATTCAGTAAGTTAACCACCACTAATGAATCTGTGTATTGATCTTGGGCTGTGAGCCTAATGCACACATTTAAAGGATACATTTACATGAAATAGAGTAGAATCTTACCATCCTGCTTCATGAAGCCTTCCCTCTTTTTCTTTTAGTTCCACTTTCAGGATGTGAAATTCATGCAGCACCAGGCGGAGACATTGAGCATCATCAATGACGGGCAGGTCCCATGTCAATTTGAGTTTATCCAGAAGCCGAATGAGCCCACATATTGCAAGCCCTGGCTCACAGCCAACCCCCACAAAGGCTTTATCGCTCAGGGTGAGTAGCACATACAGTCTGAATTTCATCCAGAAGTAACAGATGTCATCATTGTCCTGTCTTTAGAAATTATAAAAGTACACTATGAGCTTTGAGGCCAGATGTCTTTGATTTTGACTTAAAATGGTAGGCTTTCTGTTGTACAAGATGAAAACAGATCTTGGATGTCATGGTGCTTTGCAAATCCTCCAACACGATTATCTCAATAAGTGCTTGTAGTGACCTTAGCACAACATAACTCATAACTGATGCAGCAGGCATCAGTTCCTGAATTATGACAGTTCAGCCCAATACTTTGTATGTTTATCTTTCTCAACATCTAGGTGCTTCTGTGGACATTGATCTTGAGGTTTTTGTAAACCGCTCAACGGCACCTGAACTTAACTCGGGCAAGGAGCAGATCGAAGACATCCTGGTGCTCCACCTGGAGCGCGGCAAGGACTACTTCATCTCTGTGACAGGAAACTACCTCCCCAGCTGCTACGGCACCTCCATCCATTCATTGTGTCAGCTGAGGGAGCCCATTAGGGACATGCCCCAAGGGACTCTACGTGAACTGGTTAGTGATCCCATGTGCAGATTGGTGACAGTGTCCTTGAAATACTTCTTCTCCAGTCAGGGTTGTCTCACAGGCCACAGCATGGTTTGTTTTTTTATTTATATAAAGTAGCTATTGCAGATTTGAAGATAAACACTGAGTCCATTTTGACTGAACTGCTTCTCTTTGCTCTGGTTGTTCTCAACATCAGGCGGAGAAGTCTAGAGATGAGAATGCAGCAAAGAGTGAAAAGCCTCTAGACATTCCTAAAGAACTGTGGATGATGGTGGATCACTTGTTCCGCAATGCAATCAAACAGGTCAGAAGATGTGTTGCTGAAGCTTCTATGTTAGTGGTCAAAAAACACTATACTCCTTATTAAGTATTTTCACGTTTGCAGGTTTGTATAGTTAAAGTGAACTATGTAACTCTTGGCCTCCTCCCAAGCTTTTTGTCTTTTCTTATAAATTAAAGTTGCTGCACACGAGAATTAAGCACAATAATAAAGTCAGTATTTTAAAGACTAGGCTACAAAGACACTTGTATGACTGTAGTTTTGCCTGCCAAGTGGCTTTGTAGAGTCTCTGCATTCATTTGGTGAAGGGAATTCTTTACTGTTAAAAGCCTTGATTCAGACAGTCACATGATCTAGTTTTTAATTTTAATTAAGTCATAGTTATTGTAGCTCCACCATGCCTCAAACTGTCTTCAGCCCAAGTGAACCTATTTGTAATTTTGCTCCTTTCCTTGCTTTTTAAGGACAAAAATATTTAATATTCACTGTCCTCTATTTACAGGAAGACATATTTCAGCAACCTGGGCTTCGGAGTGAATTTGCAGAAATAAGGGATTGCCTTGACACTGGCATGCCGGATTCTCTTCGTATCCTTCAAAACCGTTGCCATCATAGCCATCGGTGGACAAGAATATTGTTCATCTTTATAGAAGTTATGCAGTGCAGGACATAGATATTAAATGTTGTTTCGACATTGTGCCCTAGTACACTTGATTTTAAATGAAACAGTGATGGAGGTCACAGATCTGACTTTCAACTTGAAGGCTATTTTTAGTCTTCGCATCCATATTAGACAAACTCTCTAGGAATCATTGCCCCTTAAGTACCCAATCAGCTCTTTTTATACGTAACATATACATAACCCCTATCATTTTTGAACTGCAGCAGATAAGACAGGTGTATTCGCTACACTGTTCAATTGATGTGGATATAAACATTGTCAAATTAAAATGAAAGTCAGCACTTAGCCCTCATAGTCACGGATTAATTTCAGATAATTTCATAATATGCTGAAATACTGAGGCAACGCAAAACAACTGTCACTTTCCCAATACTGCACTGTATTTCACTCTAATCGAATTGTTAACTTGAATGAACCCTTGGATTGCAATCGTGTATTTGATTTTAATTTTGCACCTACTACATTTCAAAACATGCAGACTCTGATCAAAAGTGATGTCCTTGACTCTTTATTGACCTGCAGCTGGCAGTAACCACTCAGTAGCAGAAGCCTTGCTTCTGTTCCTAGATGCCCTCCCAGAGCCTGTGGTTCCCTTCTCCTTTTACCAGCAGTGCCTAGAAAGCTGCTTCAACGCCAGTCAGTGTGAGAAAGTGAGTGAGACAGGCTGCAGTTAATCACTGATCACTAAGAATAACAAGATGTGTTCAAATCCTAAAAAGTTAATCTCTTGCGTTTTTGATACAAAAATGTATTTTGTCTCCAGGTTATTTCCATGCTACCTCAGTGCCATCAAAATGTGTTCAACTATTTAGCTGCTTTTCTCCGAGAGCTGTTGAAGAATTCTGCTAGCAATCGATTAGATGTCAACATTTTGGGTAAGAGAAGAGAGCAGGTTGCAGTCTTTCATTTTTATGTCTTTTGAGCCTGTCTTGTCAAAGACAAATTTCTGTCACCTGTGACAGACAATAAGGTTTTCTTATCTTATTTGTCATTATTAGCTATTGATTAGTCAGCAGGTTGGGTAAATTAAGAGAAACTAATGAATAAAGCAAAATGGAAAGTATTCTGTTCTGTTTATGACTCGAGGACTGTTTTGACTTACTTTCTGTTACTCTAATACTCTGGGTAAAACAGGCAGTGTCTGTAAAAGATCATATATGCTTGCCCAGCCTAACCTCTATAAATAAAGGCAAAAAAAGGAATTGTACAAACATCTAAATATGATAATTATTTTAATTCTAAGTTTATTACATTGAATTTCTTCTGTCACGTTCGTCTAACCTCTGCTACATTACAACTAAGAAAGGGAACATGCTATATACTATGCAATATGAACAATTTATTTTCCTTCTTCATAGCAACCATTTTTGCCTCCTTGCTCCTGAAGTCACCCATGAAGCAGGATTTTGCAGAAAAGAGGAAGACTCAAAAGTTTTTTCATCACTTCCTGACCCAAGGGTCCTCCTAGATGGAGGACTTGTCCTTCTTGTCCTTCATGCTGAAGCTGAACACTAAACACTGTACAGTCCAGTATTTGAAATAAACTGTAATTATTTCTTATGTTCTTAGATGGCTCTTTGTATAGATATATAGTATAATTACTGAAAGTGACATCTCTTATCTGATTTGTGATCTGTTGATGCACAGAGTTTATTGTATATCATTGAGCCTCTTTAGAGAGCTAACACTTTTTAATGTATATTTTATTTAAAATGATTTGTATTTTAATGTTTCTGATCTCAACTGCATATTTTATATATAAAAAGGTTAGAAACAAGCTGTGTGTGACTGATTTTTAAATCAAATTTTATTTTCAGACCATGTTGCCAATCACAAGCAAATACATAAAATAATAAAGCTAAATGAATGTTTGGTTTCTTCATGAGGGAGAGATTGTCCTTCCCAGCATTCAGCCTATTTAAACATATTTGACGCATATAAAAACGTGCAAAAGTTATTTCTTTAGAAAGAATAACGTTTGATGTTTTAATTTAGCATTAGGAATGATGTTTAATTTCCCATAATTCATCACGGATGATTGTGAGTCCGTGACGTATGTTATCCTAGGGAGGGGGTAGAAAGAAAGTGCTAAACATCCAAAGCATAGGGTTAAGACTTAAATTTTACCAGGTAAATATATTTTAATGTCATTTCCTTTTAGTCGATGAACTTACGCGTTTACATGCCAGGTTATTATTTGGTAACATGAAAGTTGTTATCCTTGCAGTGAAGATAGGTAATATCGACAGTAAACTGGCTAACGTTACTAGCCCGTTCTGTAGCTTAGCTATGCGCTAAATTGTTCCTAGCTAGCAGAGCTATGCATGTGTGGAGAAATAAGTGACTTAGCCAGCGTATAGCTAGCTAACTAACGTTCATTTAGCTGCCTGGCGCCCTCAAGCTAAGTACAGAAATATTGAACGTTAGTGTTAGGTTGACTGCAATCAAAGCCACATAACTAACGTTATACCTAAAAACGCGAGTAACGATAGACGTATTATTTAAAATACACAAACTACTGTTTGATAACGTTACCTGTTTGTAGCATCCCGATAGCGACAGATCTCCGAGGCTAATAACGATGTGACCAATATGTATTATTTGGAATAACGTCATGTCGACTAGGGATTTGTTACCCAGCCTGCTAACTGTAGGGCTAACGTTAACTAACTAACGTTACCTCAGTCCCGTGACAGTTAGGTTAGGATAAAGTTAACATTACTGCATTGTCTGTCAAACGGGGTACACTTGGTATTGGTGTTTATCAGGCCAGTCTGTTTGTAAACCACGTAAACGTTAGCCATTCGCCTCGACTATGGGAAAGTTAACTAGTATTGTCGTGTGAGTTTGACATCTTTCATACGTTAACTTACTCATAACGTTACGAAAGCTAGCCGGGTGAGTTATACCCTCTCTAATCATAATCGATTGGAAATCATCAGTCATGGCCGTTAAATAAGCTGAGTCTGGCCGCTGTTTTCTCGTGACTTATGTCATTGAAATCAGAAAGTTCTAGATCTCGTGAGTTTCCCTAAACAGTCCTAATGTGTCATATGGAATGTGGGCTTAACTACAAAGCACTCCATTTTTCAATACTTGCACTTTTTTAACGTTACTTTCTTTTGATTGACACACGGAAGTCTGCTTTAGCAGTAGTATAACGTATTCACATTGGCTTTTAGTATAGTCAAAACCCCTCTCTAGATATAGCACTCATACTTGAGGCTTGGTCCAGCCAGTTGTTGGTAGTTGTTACTGGATGTCAGAACAGGCTTCTAAGATGCAGTGCATTCTAGGAGCATATTCGGTGTTAGGATGATAAGCTTAAACCATTTCTCTAATGTCTCTTTATTTTGAATGGAGGATCACACGTGTGGTCCACTGCTATGTTAGTTCCAAGTCCAAACCTTCCAACAACTTTAGGGAAAGGCTTACTTACAAGAGTCAAACCAAACATGGAGACACAGCATTAAATTTTTAAACATCACATGTCTGGAAAGATCTCCCAGAAAACGTGAGGTCCACATTTCTGTTAGGCAGTGACTTAAATTAAATGTGTAGCATTCATATCTTGCCCTGTAATTTTCATTCTACTCTATATCTGTTTTATTCAATTTTACCTTATTTCCATCTTCTATTTTATTCTTTAAACCCTGTCTCTTTTCATAACACATTTTATTTATGTTATATTTCTTGATAATCTTCTGTCTGTAAAGCTCTTTGAATTGACATGTTGTTAAAAGGTGCAATACAAATAAAGTTGCCTTGCGGAAACTAACTACATTGCTAAAAGTACGGACAAAACTAATTTTACTAATTTATTTTTCAGGCTGTAACGTTCAGGTGCAGTCCTCCTTGCTAAGGAAGGAGAGGCACCAGGGACCATGAGTGAGAATGGCCCTCATACAGAGGCGACTATGTATTTTGAGGTCCAGGTGGATCACCTGGGGCGGGACGACGAAGAAGAAGAAGACAAGATCCACTTTGACAAAGACAGTGACCTGATCGCTGAGCCTTCATCGTCCTCTGGTCGGGTGTATGACCGCACAACAGTTCTCATTGAGCGGGACCCCATCCGGCTAGATGAGGAGGGCGAAGAGGAGGGTCACTGTGGAGGAGACGAAGATGGGGTCACCTTCCTGACTGAAGGTGAAGGTGATGGAGATGAGGAGGAGGGCTCTCTGGCCTTTATGACAGACCCTGATGGCATGTCACAGGGTTATGTGCACCACACCATTTCTCCAGACCAGATCCAGTTCACAATAAATCCAGGCTCCACCCCTATGCCACGCAACATAGAGGGGGCGACCCTCACCCTGCACTCTGAGTGCCCAGAGACCAAGCAGAGAGAGGTAAGTCTAAATAACTGAAGCTACCTTTTACTTTGAATGTTTATGATGAATGCATGTGCACAGTGATTTCAATAAGGAACTTCTTTTTGTGTCAATAGATCAACAGTAACAAAACAGATGAGGGTAGAAGATGGTCAGCAGAAAGTGGTCAACTGTTATTGCTGAAATGCTTGGTTTTGTTTGGTTATTGTTGATAAATTGCTTGGTTTTGTTTGGTTATTGTTGATAAATTGCTTGGTTTTGTTTGGTTATTGTTGACAAAATGCTTGGTTTTGTTTTGTTATTGTTGATAAATTGCTTGGTTTTGTTTGGTTATTGTTGACAAAATGCTTGGTTTTGTTTGGTTATTGTTGATAAATTGCTTGGTTTTGTTTGGTTATTGTTGATAAATTGCTTGGTTTGGTTTGTAGAACCTGTTCCAGCCCTTTCAGTTGAATGCGAATCAGAACAGCAGATGGTTTCAAGATTTTTTTTTAGTTACTACCAAAGAGTTCAGCTCATGTATGTTGGTGATGTTACCCTGCTTCCACAGCATTTCCACTCAGTGCTATTTTCATCTTTATAGAGCTAAGCAATATACAGCTAAGCATGTGTTCGATTTTCAGTTTGTATTTGATAATCTAAGACTATTTTATTGGTCAAGACTTCTATAGCTAGATGTGAACAGTAGCATCATTAAATGGGTGGAGTACTGGAGTAAATGCAGTGTTTTCCCTTAAGGAAGGAAGGTACTAGGTTTATTGTCACGATATAACAAGTTACAGAGTGAAAGTATGTTTTGTATGTCCCTTCTGCTACATAGCAGACAATATATTAATACAGAATCAATTATAAAAAAAAATGGTTAACAGAAAGCTATAATCAATGGAGCAGTGCTGGCGATGAATTTGAGTTTAGGAGTCTGATAATTTGGTGGGGAAAAGCTGTATCCTTTGGGTTCTGCGCAGTTACCTCACCTCACTGATATCACTGATACTGGGGAGATGAGTACCAATTATCTTCTGAGCAGTTTTAATCACCTGATGCAGAGCCCTCGGTCTTGGGCTGTGCACATCCCATGCCAGTTTGTGATGTTTCCATTCAGGATGCTTTCTATTGCTCCTCTGTAAAAGCTGACAAGAACTTAGCACGGGAATTTGGCCTTCTTAAGCTTCCTCAAAAAATATAGTCGTTTCTGAGCTTTCTTCACCAGCACATTAAAATGGAGGAGGTGTGTCCGCCAATCCGAACTGACTGGGGTCTGTTTGTGAGGACGTCCAATATCCAATTGCAGAGCGTTGCATTTAAACCCAGAGTGCTGAGTTTGCCAATAAGTTTCATGGGAGAGATTGTGTTGAATACTGAGCTAAAATTCACAAATAGCATTTGGATGTAGGTGTTGTTTTTCTCAAGGTGTGTAAGAGCTTAGTGGAGGGCAGTGGAGATGGCATCCTCTCTGGATCTATTGGTTATGGTGAGGGTCCAGGCTAGCTGGGATGTTGTTCTTTATGTGCTGAAGAACCAGTTTCTCAAAGCAGGTCAGAATGGGGTGCCACAGGGCGGTAGTCGTTCAGACTAGATACTGCAGAGTGGCTGTCTTGAAGCAGGTGATTATAACACACTTAATATTATACACCTAATAATATTATATAATGAACACAGGACCCACTAGGAGCACTTTTTCTCCTGTGCTGTTTTTATGTGGAATGTTGGTTTAATCAATGGAGTTGAAACAATGTATTGTGATTGGACTGATTATTTTGTTAGTGTCAGCTGAGTTTATAAAAAAGTTTTTTATGCTAGGAAATTAACAACAACAAGAAATATCTAAGGAGGAGGAGGAGAATGTTATTGAAGTTATGGATGAATAGAAATGTATCGGAACAGTATTGGAAACAAACTGATTCTTTTTGATTCTTTTTTATTGTGACTTTGTAGTACCTTTTCTTGTCTGTAAGTAAAAAGAAACAATTACACAAACAGTTCATGTTTCTAACAAGACTGTAACAACAAAATGGTACAATATTATTCTGATGGTTCTGAGTCACAAAAAAGGACAGACAGTTCCTGTTTATGTATCCCCTTTTTACTGAAAATGATTTGTTGACATGAGGTTAAGGGTGAAGGGTACTGTCTTGAAGTGAGGTAATTTAGTATTGTACAGTAATGTATTTTTAATCCACCAAGTAGGTTTTCACATAAGGAATTTGTCTTAGTGAAAATATTAAGAAGCCAACATAGAAAATTGACAATATAATAATATCATGTTTTTGAAAAGTAAAGAGTTGTACAATTTTGTGCAGGAATGTGCAAAATAAAATTCAGGGAATGTGTAAGTTTGATCGCAACCAACATGGTACCAAATGACATCTGCACTGGCGTGTTCACTGTCGTTTTACCTGTTCTGCGCATTTAAAATATCTACCGTATCTGTGTCTTGTAATGTAATAGATAACAACTCTCTCTGTATTTCCCTGCAAAATGCTAAAATGGGTCACCAAATATACCTGGACAGGCCTTCTCTGTGTGTGGGAATCACTGGTGCAAGAGAGTAATCCAAAAGATGTGCATTCTTTGTAATGCACAGAGTCAAATGAATGTCAATGTTCCGTATTTGTATAGCCCCTTTGTAGTCTTTTCGACCACTCAATGCGCTTTTACACTACATCGCATTCACCATTTACACACACACACACAGTCACTGGTGGAAAAGCCACCATTAGGGGTTCAGTATCTTGCCACACTTTGACATGCAGCCTGGAGGAGCCAGGGGTTGAACCGCCGACCTTCCTATTAACAGGCAACCCGCCCTACCTATGTCTCTCTATAGGGGGTGGGGGGTTATGAGATAGACACAAAATGAACCTCACTATCTCTAAACAGACACACCAGGAAATGGAAGAATCCTCTAACAAAATGAAGCTCCATCTTGCTACTTTATAACAGTATTTTGATTTCGCACATAAAACTGTACTGCCTCTCTATTGCGCCTTTACATAAAATACCAGAATGTGTAGTAATTTGTGGCACTCGTGCTGCTGGTAATATGAGCTGTGATGTGGTACAAAATTATGCTGTGTAGATTTAATTCAGTGTGTACTACATAAGAACAAACAATTTTAGCCACCCTGCCTTTGAAAAATGCAAGAAGAGAAGAGCTGACACAGGAGGGGCTATTTCCTGGGAACAACAAATAGAAAATTCTAGCCTCCTTTTCAACAGATGTCAGGAAAAAAACCAATGATGAGCAACGTCAAGCAAAAGCTCTATCTACTAATAATACTCTTAATTTGTAATGGAGTGGTCTTAAACACTTTGGATGTGGGAGACCAAAGCATACAATGCTTTCTCACAATGATCGAACTGGTGGTGGAGAGAAGAGTCACGATGGTGTGGGAGATGAATACAGTACTGAGCTACAAGCTTTAGCCGGCTTCCCACGGTGGCTTTGCATGGATGTTTGTTTAACAAACGATCTCTCCCACATCCTTAAAATCAAAATGAATGACCTTAATAGACTACCCATCACTCAGATTAGTGTTTGTTCGTAAGATTGAAGAGAAATGTAATCAGCTTTATATCACGTTCTCTGCATATGTAAAAGCTAAGCAGGTTATGTCCTTTTCATTGTATGATTAAAAATTTAACTACGCGTGTTCACGTATGTGCCCTGAAGTGAAACATTGAGCCTGCTAGGTTGCATGAGCAGTTACAGGTTTTAACTGTTGATTCAGTTATTTTCCAAACTGACAAAAAACATCTCTTAAAGCTGGGGTCGGCAACATTGGAGAACTAGCAAGAGACAGCTAGATTTTAAACGTATCCAATTGAAAAAATCCCACCCCCCCCTCCTAGAACCCAACGAATATGGGATTTTTAAGACAAATATCAATTTTAATGTTTAAGGAAATAACGGCCAATATTTCTTTGCTTCTTTTCAGAAATACGTAACATAAACAAAGATGATCCTTAATTTGTGTGTATGTGTAGTCATGAGACTTAACATGAGGTTTTTGTTTTTTTTATTGTAATAGTACTTTATAGTACAAAAGTACAGCTAATTATGACAGCTGATTGCTGTGTCTTGTGGTGGATTTGTATTGCCACTTATAATTATTTTTATTTTCATTGAAAAACGGTATGATTATTGTGATTTTTTTTTTTGCAAGGATCTGTTCCAATCAAATATGTTTTCTTTAGTTTTTAGAATGTGTCTCAGCAGTACATCAGCGTACAGGGTTGCGGGGGGTGGAGCCAATCCCAGCTTTCATAGGGTGAAAGGCGGAGTCACGGGGGATGGACAGGTCGCCAGTCCATCACAGGGCCATTAGGCTACTCATAAAGTTGTTATTTCAGTTGTGAACAGAAAGTAGGATAGTTTTACTGACACTTTTTTTTGACGTTACAATGAAAAATGATGTCAAATTCTAATCTACTTCATCTAATACGACGTAGTTCACACATAACAACTGGCAACCGCCGACTGACGGCTGATTTACCCCCACAGCCGGACGCTTGCCGAGTGGCAAATTGGGATAAAAATCGTGTAGTGTGAACTTATGTTAGCTGGGAAAGGGCATTTGCTTGTCAAGGTGGCCCAACCACAAGCTTTCTCCTTCTGACCTTGCATTCAATACAAGAAAAGCAAAGAGGAGAAGAGACTGTTTTTATTCACATTTCCCCAGGGCTTTTGTGAGAGAAGAGAGCAGGAGATTGCCACACTGCAGTGGAGACTGGTGCTGTGAAACAGATTTGGATGGGAAGTATTGCGG
>JAPMOB010243543.1:0-20820 GCA_029875015.1 Lepomis gibbosus | reverse complement strand
CATAAGATTACCATTACGGAACGTCCCCCTAAAGTCCTATAAGGAACGTTATAATATGACCAACTTAGAACCATATGAGAGCGTTTTGTTTATGTCCTCTTTGTAACGTTGTTATGTGACCATAAGATTACCATTACGGAACGTCCCCCTAAAGTCATTTAAGGAACTTTCATTACCAAAAGAGGACGTTTCAGGAACGTCCCTAATGTTCTGTAAAGGTTCGGAATGTTCGTCACCTTTAGGGAACTTTTAGGAAACGTTTTGTCAGTCTTGAATAAGATCACTGCATAGAAAATGTGATTTGTCAAAATTAATGTCCCCCTTGAGCTTAAGTCTCACTGACACTACTCTGTCAGGAGAATAAATGTCATATAAGAGTTATTAAACCTGCTGAAATTAAAAGGTACAATAATGTGGATTCATGGGGACAGTGAGCGTCATCAATCATACAATTATCAGGTTATTGCCTTCATCAAAGATGTTAGTAAGTTTGTTAGAGGAATATCGTGAAAGCTGGGCAACAGGCAGAAAAGTCCTTTGTTTTTGGTTCTGAAAATTCCAAAATGAGGCCATTGATAAAACAATAGTTTTTAAATGTTTTGATAATTTGTATTTTGCCAGTCCTACTTCACCAAATGTGGAAAATTTTATTTTGTATAAAAGCTTGTATGAGTTTTCCAACATTTTTATTATATGTTACACCAATTTCCTATAATCCATCAATCCATTTTCTAAACCCGCTTATCCTGTTCAGGATCATAGGGTGCTGCAGTCTATCCCAGCACACATGGGTTAAGAAGCAGGGTATATCCTGGACATGTCGCCAGTCTGTCACAAGGCTAACACATACAGACAAACATTCACACTCACATTCACACCTACAGTGCAGTTTAGAGGCACTGGTTCACATAACCTACATTTCAATGAACTATGGTAGGAACGTCCTGAAGAAAACAGACACTACAAACCAATGGCCTTCTTTTTTGCCTATAAATATTAAACATTTGAAAATGCTTATCTGTTTTGAAAGTCTCCATTCTTTTGTTAATTTACTTGCACAATAATGAATATGTTTAAATACTGATGCCTTTTGTAAATGTTATCAAATTTATGGCAGTCATCACAAATAGATGTAACTATATGTATGCATAAACCTAATCTCTTCATCCATATCAGCTCTTGCTGGTAATGCCAGAAATTAGGTCAGCCAGGTTTTGTTTTGGATAAGCTGGACTTTAAGAGAAGGTTCTCAAAATTCACATGTGTTCACAACAGAAAAAAAAGCCGGTTACCAGCTTCTCCGTAACACTGAATGACTGACATTTGGAATCACACAAAGTTGATTTGCTTGTAAAGCAAAATCAGCTTCATTTAAGTAACATTTGGAACCTGAATATGCACCCATATCCACAATACATCATGCCACTGGCATTTTATCTTAGGCAGTTGGACAAAATACCTGTGTTTTTTCTAACTAACTTCCTGAAATGTGGAATAGAAAAACACATTTCAAATCTGAAATACAATGGAATTCATAATAAAATGTGATCCTTGAGCATTATTACCACACTGTGAGTGTACCATGCGGTGTCTGTGGCTGATTCATGACCCTGTTTCACATTAGTAGTTAGCCCAACAATACACTGCCATCCTTAATGAACCATCTCATCTAATGACAAATCACCTGGACCACAGACACTGTTGTCTGCTGCCCCTGCAGCCTGTCAGCTGTAAACCACATGTGCTTAAATAAATCAGAAAAACACTGCCTTAACTCTGCCCTGAATGTTGTAGAGGAAATGGGAACAAAGAGCCTATGGTCTCCTGAGTGTTAGACTGTGTATTGTGTCTAAATACAACAGCTTATAGGCCCTTCCAGATCTGTCTGCCCTGCTCAAAGTAATGTATCATAAGCACATGAACAGATAAGCCTGTGGAAGCCTGAGGAAGGAGTGTAAACAACTACAGTATTCAGCTCACCCCCACAATGAAGACAGTTGCATTTAGTTTAAATAATTCTATTGGAAGTTTAAATGGCATGTGAAAAATACCATTCACAAGGTTTACATGGTTTATGTAGGCATTTTCCATAATAATATAATGTATAGTGCAAATGTTGAAAACATTGTCAAACAGGCTGTTAAAAAATATTTCACATACATGTATTTTAGTTTAGTACCATGGTAACGACTCTGTTGCCCAACACAAGTTTGTGACTCATGATAGGTGATGATAGGAAAGGGAATAGCAAATACATAAATAAAAATAAAATTGCAGTCTTCATGCTAGGAGAAATGTGTGAGGATATTTAGTGCTTACAACTTGCGTTTCTATGTGTGATGCCTAGAGATATGCAGAGTAATTAGCATTTGTTTCTTTTCTCCGGAAACATCTGTGCCCATCAAGCTCACTACATAATCCCAGAGGGTGAATCCATGCCTATCCGCCTACACTGTTAAAGCAATATTTCAATTTGACAGAACATTTAATATGGCATTCTTTACTATGATTATGGGTATGACAGAGAATTGGCTTGGCGCATGGCACAGATAACTATTGTCAGCCATGCATAAGTGATAATAATCACAGTATCAGTTTAAAAAAGTAATGAATGTCCTCCAAGGTGATGGCAAATTAAATTAGAAAAAGGAACAGATGACTTAATTTAGATTCAGGCTCCAGGAGGCTCTGTGGAGAAATACACACAGAGCAAACTATAGACAATACTCGGCCAATGAGAAGACCAAATTTTTGCTGTTTAAACAAGGAGCTTACACTGGCAATGAAAACAAAACACAAAGCAGCCAGCCTGTACTCATTCATTTCAAAGGCGTGCTGGGAGACAAGAAGTAACAAATGAAGGAGATACATATGGTGGTCAGATCTCAGCAACTTGATGATCTTAATGTTATCATCTTATGTTGTGATGATAACACTTTACTGTATGGTGTATTTATATGTATAGTAGCACATTTTGCTACTCACTTATAGTACAAGGACATCAGTAAAAGGTTTATAGGGCTGCAACGAACAGTAAATCTTTATTGATTAATCTGTTAATTTTCTTCTTCAATTTATTACTATATTATCTAAAATATCAGTAAACTCTAAGGGTACAAACTTGTCATCTTTCCACAAAATTCTGGCTCTGCGAGGACAGAGTCACGGGGAATGAAATGGAAACCACACCTTCTGAGTTGTCTCACTCACCTGAGAACAGTGAAGACTAAGGAGGGCCGTCTCTTAGAGGTCAGTTTTTGACTGTCCGCTTGCCTTAAGAATCTATCTATTATCTATAATAACCTTAATTGGCTTATGACAATATGTCAACCTTGGGACTAGTTAATTAGCCTAATAAGGTTGAATTGTTTAGATTTAACACTAAGCCACTACAATTTGAATGTGACGTTATTTCCGTGGAGTCGGGAACGTTAGCTAGTATACTTGTTATTTCAAATTTCACTCATGGACTGCTGTTTGTCACTTATGTTAACATTTTGCCAACACAACATAAGTTGAGGTCCACAGCCAAAGTGCCAACTTAACGTTATTGTTAGCTCCTCATGGTTCCATTTTCTTTATGCTAAGATATTACCAAGACTAATACTTTCTTAACTACGTAATTAAACAATTTGCTTTCTAATTGACCAAACAGCAGTTTCAGATTTTGGTTCTTCCTCCTGCCTGGTTGTCACCCCACTCCCCTTACTTGGTTAACCCCACCTATCTTTTCACCTGCAGCTCATGTTCCCCAATGAGCCTCAGTACATGCACCAGCCCCTTTTCATTTGCTCCCCATCCGATTGTCTAGTGTCTTCCTCCTAGCTATCCAGCATTACTCTTTCTTCTACTCTACTGTCTTCTACTCTCTACTCGTGTTTGACTCTGTTAGCCTTTTTCCCGGACCTAGCTTCTCCTGTGTGCCTGTTTGGATTTGTTTGCCTCCTTTCGACTGATTACCCGGTGTTTTGACCCTGCCTGCCCCGAGATCTCCATGCTGATCTTTATTTTCTGATTGCCCTGGGCCATCCGCATCAATCCACGACTCCGGGAACAGAGGAGGGAGAGAGCCTGGTCTACCATCTCCCAAGCGCATTCTCACTCCCATACCTCCGGCATTCCCCAACCAGTGTGCCTCAAGTGGCTCCTCAGAGCCTATGCAGCGGGGCAGGCAAGAAGAGAGACAGCGCCTGCGCGCAAACCAGTGCCTGTACTGGACTGGAGTACACAGTCAGGAGAAGCTCCTGGAGAAGCCCATCCATGCCACTGCACTCGACGGCCATCCGTCAGGTTACCCTTCAGTCATCATTCTTCCAGATAAGCATGTCAGATAATCACACTCAACCATCCACCACAGTAACCTGTCATACTGAGGTACCCCCGGCTAAGAAGGCATAACCCACACATAGACTGATCATCTATGTCCCAGATCTGTCTGGAGTTCCTGAGGAATATGTTGAACTAAAAGAGGTGTTCAATAAAACCCAAGCCACCTCCTTGCCACTGCATCAACAATTCGACTGTTCCATTGACTGTGCTGCCAGGCATGCCACTTCCCAAGGTTTCCATTGAAGGTCTAGAAACCAGAGCCATGGAACAGTACATTAATGAAGTGCTGGCGGTAGGGATCATCAGGCCTTCCTTGTCTTTTTCTGTGGAAGACAGCTTTCAATACCACCAGCAGTCAGTATAAGTACTTGGTCATGCCGTTTGAACTTACCAATGCCCCTGATGTGTTTCAAGGTCTATTTAATGATGTTCTTCGCGATATACACAATCTCAGTGTTTTTGTCCTTTTGAATGATATCCTCATCCCCAAGTCCAAACAGGAACATGTGTTACATGTACACCAAGTGCTCCACAGGCTCAATGGCAGCAACCTTTACCACGCTCACCTTCCAAGGTGTCCCTTTTGTTTGGTCTTTGGTGGCAGAGGAAGCATCTGGTGAGTTAAAGGCATGTTTTATTCATAAAGCCAAGCAACTGAGTTACAGGCAGACCAGGTAGGCTCTTTATTGAACTGGTTTGATTTTTGTGTTTCTTACCGCCCTGTCTCCAAGAATACAAAGCCTGGCACCCTTTCCTGGCAGCACCAGCCTGACGTCTCCCCCTCCTAGTTGGAAACAATCCTCCTTACAACATGTATCATTGGAGCAGTAACCTGGGAAGTGGAAGAAAATGTCAAATCTTCCTGGTGGATCAACCTGCCTCTAACTCTTGTTCCAATGACAAGTGGGGCCATTCCTCTCATCTGGCTTGCCGTCTTGGTGTGAGGTTCACCCTGGCTTTGCTACACTGTCACATGCCACATCCCACATTGTCTCCGGTCTCATATCTCTCTGGACTTTGTTACAGGATAACAGGAACACAAAGCCAGCATCACCCTGATCCAGGCATTCATTCTTAGCTTACGGCACATATGGATGCAGGCTTGCTCCACTCTTCTACACTCCCCAAACCTCTGGCAGCAGGCCACCAACAGCATAGCACCCTGTTATACCCTTAGACAACATGTCTGGCTGTCCACATGTGACCTTCCCCTCTGGGTGTTGGGGGATGGACCAACGATTTGTAGCAATATGAAAATGAAAAATTCCTCACAATTATGCTTGGTAAATGATTTTAAGTTAAAATGTCACCTTGAAGCTCTGTGGAGCCAATAGAAGTGTAGGCCCCTGTCCACTTTTTACTTCACCTAAAATCTATACCAGGTTTGATCCCTTTGCTGCTTGACATTCCCACTCTCTCTCATGTCTTTCCTGTCTCTGTTTGCAGCTACCACTGTCCAATAAGGGCAAAATGCCCCAGTAACATCTGTAAAAAGGAATTCTTGTTGTCTGTGGGCTTTAACAGTAGATCTGAATTTCTATTTCTTGGTACATCAAAGTTATACTTGCAAGATATAGCCAGCAATGTAGTTCCATTTGCTTAGTTGCTAATGGTGGCTACTGTTTGTTGAGCTAAAATGGGGATGTTCTGTTTCAATGATTCCTGCGTACTGGCTGCTAGTTGTTGTGTATTGTAATTTTCTATTTTATATTGTTTTTGCACATTTGCAACATAATGCTTGTACCAACACAAAGTAACACAAACCAAAATATTAACCAAGCAGACCAAGTTGTGGTGGAGGTTTCTTGCTGGTCAGTGTCACAGTAAATTGATTAGACACTAAACGCAGCATACGCAAAAGGTTATTATAGGATAGTTGAATCAACTGAGGGCTTCACAGCAAGAAGAGACATGATGTTTCTCTTTATTTGAATTGACAGTAAGGTTAATATCTACAATTCAATGCGTGCAGAGGTGTAGTTGCTATGGTAGCTAGTGTGCAATGTAATTATGGAGGTTAAACGTTTATATGAGTAGATGGTAAAAAGTAATGTAATCAACAAAAAATAATGAAGTCCTTCAGAGTGCCAGGTGTTACTTTCACGCTTTAGCTCATTTACTACCATATGACATGTGTACAATAGTGTCACAGAATAACCTGTAGTTTTCTGTGACAAGCTCTATCTAAGGCTGCATTGAAGCCACCGTCATTTGAGCCAACATACTGCACTGATGTATGCAGAGTTTCCCTGAGGACTGACAGCAAGTCACACACCACCACCATGTAGCCTGAGAGTGAGTCAGCTGCCTTCCTACAACCTGGATCCCCATGCGCATCCCACAACACAGACAGAGAAAGCAGCGAGTAGGAAACCCCCTAGGGCCACTGAACTGCATGTGGTAGGTTAGGTTGTGTGTGTGTGTGTGTGTGTGTGTGTGTGTGTGTGTGTGTGTGTGTGTGTGTGTGTGTGTTTGAGTTTGTGGGTGTGGGTGCATCTGTGTTGTACCTGCATGGTGCTGTGCCTTTACAGGTCATTTGTATGACACAATAGATCAGAGCTTTGGTGTTTATATTTTAATATCTTTCGCTCACTGTTGTTAGATAAGGACATTCACAGCAACAGTTGTGGTGTATGTATGCACATGGTAAAAATATAAATGTTGTATGTTAAATGTATGTTTGTTCCTCCAAGTAAAGGGTTTTTTTTGTTTGTTTTATACTCAAACTAAATCAAGCAATTATGAATTGGCAGATTTTGGTGAAATTTATAGGCCACCCATATTTTCACAGGTGTTTTCAATTATTCTACCCGATTTAGACCTCAATTTGGGTTGAAGTTGGGCAAATCTATCCTGCAGGTGTGTCAAGGTCACCAATATCCAAATACCTAAAAGAATCATAAAGGACTTGTCCTGCCATAATGGGTGCCACCAAACAATGTGTACAAAACAACGTGTTCTGTGGGTGTCTAGATCGGCCACAATATCTCAGTACTTTGTCACAATACGTATGTACGAAACCAGCCTTATAGATGTGGTTGTTTTCTTTTTTCTTTTGCAAACTTTATACCAGAGGCTGTTGACACATTACAAATTAATTTATATTGATTCAGTTTGTAATATTTTCTTATTGAATTGTTGAATTTGTATTAACCACCACATGATTACGCACTGATGACAAAAGGTGCTTAAATTGTAGGAAACAGAATTCAGAAAAACCTAATCGGAAAACACCAGATCTGGCAAAAATTAAACGGAATCTGTCAAAAATTAAAAACAGATTTCAAATGAACCTATCCATGGACTGATTGCCGAATATGTGAATGTAGCATAACTGTAGCAAGCGCAATCAGGCGGTAGTAACTTAGTATCTAGCGATAAAAATATTGGAGAGGAACGGAGAAGCTGACGGACCTAAACAGGCAAAAATTTGTGCTCTGCGTCTATGACTACACCGCATATCTGTAACAAGCCTGCTCCGTCATACTAGTAGTTTCGGGTGGTCGACCAACTCCCTAAAAAAAATCCTAGGGGAAACACTGAATCTGTACACAGAGTCTGGTGGATACCTTTGTGTGTATATTATGATGATGCATCAGGTTTCAAACATCTGCAAGTCGAAAAATGGGCGAATGCCAACAAGCACTAGATGTTACGTTACATAGATCAGTCCATGTTCCCGTGATGTGCAATACCACTTAATTCCTCCAATACCAAGTAATACCCAGGATGGTATTGACGATACTTATATCAATACTTTTTTAACATTTTAGTTTAATGTGACATCTCCACTCCCGTTTCTGTATTTATGAGGGAAATAAAGAATAGGCTGTAGGCTTACCAATTCCAAATAATAGCTGCATAATGAGAAGACATCAAATTACTTTCATATTATTTAATTTTAATAAAAAATATCCTATTCAGAACTGCCTCTTCATAACATCATTATATTATTTTTACTTAAGTAGTAGTAGCCTACTTATTTATTAGTTACTACTATTCCATTCCAATGTATCAGAAATATCAATACTTTAGTATCGAGCCGCACATCACCACTGTGTCATACAAGCTCATACAGCCTGAGCTGTAGGTTATGCAGTGCAGTGTGCTTTTATAGTTGTGAATAAAAGGTAAATATTTTCTGGTGTTCCCTCTGATGTCCTCTGGCTGCTCTGCCTCCACTCTGTGATTTATGAAGTTTTCTGATAGACAGCTATACTTGTAGCTAACGCTACAGTTTGCTAACCATTAGATGTTACAGTAGCTCCTGTTATAAGCTGGCTCTGAACCAGCAGTCAAAAGCTTCTGTAGTAATGTTGGAAGTGTAAACACCAACATACCCCAGGCACCAAGCTTCCAGTCTGTGCAAAATAAGCAATAGGATGGCTAGCATGGCTAACTCAAAAGCTAACTTAGTAGCTGCTGCTGGTAGCAGTAGTTCGCTGTCAAAGTAACTAGTAACAAATAAACTCTGTAAATCCGTAAAAGTGAAGGCAGAGCAGCTGGAGGACATCAGAGGGAAAACTGGAGGTGCTGAAGCAGTGGACAATATGAGAAATATAATGTATAAATTTATAGGAAACCCTTAATACAAGTATGAACCTGAAAATTACCATCTAAGGCACCTTTAACCAATACATGCAACAAACCCAATGTAAGTCCTAGAAGGCCATTTTGTGTTCCTACAAGCAAATGTAGTGAGATCAATATTGGTATATCATAAAGGAAGAATGCTAACTAAATGTGTGTTAATTAGGGCTGGGCGTTAACGCAGACAATAATTTTATCGCAAGTTTTATTAGTATTATTTTGAAAGTCCGTTTCTCACTGGCTCTGAATACACATACAGTCAAACCACAGGTCACAGGAGGGGTGGGATGTTGATCAGCCGCGGCATCACCCACCCAGACAAGCAGCGGAGGGAGGCTTCGGAAGATGCAGCGTGTGGGAGAAGTAGATCGCAAGACAAGTGATCAAATGCCATAGCGAAGTGGATAGCTGGACACTGCATGCTGATTAATATTGGGGAAGATGTTGGTCTTAGGAACCTCCTTAAAATCACAACATAGTCGCTTGGCCCCGCGGGTTCTCTCAGGTACAACAGAAAGGGAGACTGCGCTTTGCGAGTAAACAGCAGGCGCTCTAGGGTAACCATGGCAACGGCTTCTGTGTGCAAAGTTATACATAACTTTACCTGATAGGCCTTCATCTAGTTTTTAGGGGATGCTCTGCCATGCGAATTCCCTCCTGTTGATGTCCTGGTAACTATTTAGTAAAGGGTACTAGATTCTGGAAAACTCAAACAGCGAGGATCAGTGTCTCTTCCAACGATTTGTTCTGCACATCGCATACAAAAGGTTCTAGACAATTCAACTTCAGCAGCTGGCGGGCAAGTGCGTGAGGTGAGCACAACTGCGACAGTTTAACAGAACTCGCCATACTGAGCATAGGCACTAGATTGTTAATGCTACTCCCTGATGAAAGAAAAATGTTTCTGCGGATACCTGTTCAGAAAAAAACACAACAAAACTGGACAGAACTGATGGTAACTTGTTTTAACAAGCTAGCTAAAAGGTAATGCACTGGCAGTTGAAAATAGCTTTGGTTTTATATTTGATCTGATTAAGTTGAGATATACAAGAAATATTTTATTGCTACTATGTAAAGGGAATACAGCTGGTAAAAAGCACCTTATTTGTTTAAAATCTTTCCAAACCACATGTTATTGCACTTGTGTGTAGCAGTACATTTAAATTAAAAGTGCGCAAATTTGTGTCAGGGAAGCTTTGATGATGTATAGCCCTGACCACACTGACGTATACAGAGTGGTAATAGTCTCACAGACATTTATACTTTACTTGGTGTCACTGCAATAGAGGAAGGTATATCTATTATTTGCAAAGCTGAATTCCCAGAAAAAGTGTGCCGGCCATTTTCATTTCACTGGTAATACTTGAGTCTGTCATTCAGATCGCAGAAGAGAGGCAACAGTTTAATGAGATTTAAATCCCAATAACCCTTGTGCTAGGTAGAAATGCTTTAATCCCATCCTCTAATCACAACCAGAGAGCACTTCCTATTTCTCTTTCAGAGGTCAAATCAAGGGAATTCAAATGATTTGATGTCAAATCAGAGAAGCACGGAGTGGAGACCGATGCATCGTTGGGACACTGGTTCTCATTGTCAAAATGACATGATAATTCTAAAATGAAAACCACACCTCCAGGAGAGTCTCTTCCACTACTGATTGTTTTCTGTAGGGTTGGAGGATGCTATTCACCTACCTCACACACACTCCCAAGTATTATTATTTCTCAACTTAAATGACTCTGGTATGCTTTATATCAGCTGGCACGAGCCTCAAGGTAAAAAAGCAACCTTGTGTCTACTAGGTCACTTGCTAAAATACCCAGGCCAGTGGGGAAAATCAGGCCAGGTATAACTGAAAGTAAGCTCTTTGTGTATTCTGTCTGAGCTGCCTTTGTGCAACACACTTAGCCACAGTGGTCCCGGTGAAACAGCCAGTAGTGCAGGCCTGTGTCTAAATTGGGGAAATTCTAGCTGTGAATGAACATGAAACAGGGTGATGCTGAAAAAACAGCATGCATGCTCAGCGAAAACCTTCCCTGGACAAATCACTGTTTTAGAAAAACATCATCTTACAGTTGTGCATCAGTGTATACCTGCATTGTGTTTTATACAGTGTGATGCTGGTCCTAATCAGTGCAGTCCATATCAGATTTCACAGTGGGAAAGCATGACTCAGAGTAAGTGCTGGCTTGAGTCCTACAGCATATTTTCCAGACTCACGAATGTGCCTTTGTCCAGAGCCTGGACAGAAACATGATGAAGGACAAGCTGCTGGCTGAAACCATCTACAGCACGGAATTCAAAACTTTACCTTCTACTCACGTCGACACCAAAATGTGAAAATAAGAGCCAGTTTTGAAAATACCGAAATTATCCTTTAAAATGTGATGTTGGCTCCTGTTGATAATAACACAAGTGGCATTAGAGGAGCTTTGTCTGTATCATGTCTTTATAGTTCCATCTTATAACCTTTAAAAGGAAACAATCATGGCTGTTGAATGTGTGCTCGTTCTTAAGCAACTACTAATGCTATACACAGTTAAATGAAAGAAAACATATAGTTATTTTTTAGCATGGCATTAATAATATCAGTTCATTTTATTAGTTCGTCTTGACATACATATTTTGATCTGCACAGGCAGCGATAATACAACAATGTTGGCAGCAGAAGGAACCCATGCTTTGCAGGAGGAAACTATGTAAGGCACAAATGCACTTCCTCAGGTCAGCAACCTCCTCAGCAACCTTTATTTTCTTTGCATAAAGATCACATCATCTCTCAGCTTAAATGGTTAACAGCCACCTAGCGAGTCTTTAGACGGCTGTGCAGCTGTGCACAAGGAGGCCGTCCATTAAGAGTTAATGAATTCACTTTCACAAAAGGACCTTAAAGCCACAGTTCTCTGTGCTGTGTCTCGGTGGTAAAAATAGAAACGAGGCAGAATGGACGGATGCTATTTACAGTCCTCCAAATATCTGTCGCAGAAACTCGCCACCTACAGTAGACCTACTTTTCCCTGAACACGAGGAAATAATGGCATGAATTCCCCCTGCTTCCCAGATAGAGTGATTACATCTCATGCACTTATAATTATTTTTCTCCTTGTGCCACTGCCTGAACTCTGTAATATCACAGGAAAATCTAGGATTGCATAAGAAGCCATGCACCGATTACCCTTAATCTGAACTGTGAGAGAGGAATGAAATGGCTTTTCGGAAGCATGCGATGTGAGCAAATATCAGAATATTACCAAGGGTGTTAAACACTAACTGTAGCTTATTACAACTGTGATCAAAATTATAATGAATGTAGGGTGTCTTTAGATTAGCTGTAAATTTTGGACTTCTAAATAAAACAGATAAAGCACAGACACAGTGTGTAACTGGGTGGCACCAGCCTGTCTCCCACTGACCCCTGTGTATGTGTGTGTGCGTGTGTTTCTGTGGTGTGAACTAGGCCTCAGTGAGTGGACACTAACACTGGACAAAGACCACAGGAAGTGTTTGGAATGCCTTTGCTTGAGCTTTATCAAACAATAGAGGGCTTATTGGGTATTTGATTTTCCCGATGGCAAGATCAGAGAACGCCTCACTGTGCGCGCACACACTTCAAGCACCTTCAAGAAATAAACAATAAAGAAAGGAATTCACAGAATTATAGTTTGTTATATAACTGCTGTGATATTTTGAGGGTTTTTTGTCTCTGTACAAGCTGAAGATGTAGGTTGCTTCTGTGCTTTCTTGTAAAGTGATCTGCTTATTTTGCGTCTTTCATTTCTGCATATTGAGTTTTACTAGTATTATACAAAAATAGTACAAACTGTTCCAGGGTATTACTCTTGTTTAGTTGCATAGGCTCAATATTCAAAGATACATCTTTAAAAGGTAGGACAGTGCGGGCGTGAGGGTTTTCTCATCCTATCAAAGACATTTCTTATTAAGTCTTGCATAGCGGGTGTCTGATTATCCCGCAGAAAAGACGAGGTGGACATTAAGCATTTAATATTATAAGTATGTGGAGACAGTTTTCTGCCTTATTTTTCTCTGAAAGGGGATTAGACCATGTCATTGATATTGATTTGTAAGCATAGGGGCCTTGGCATGTGGGTATAGAAGCTTAAATGAAATGAATAAAGGCAGTGATTATTTTGTTAACAACAACTGAAATAGATTCATTACATTTGTATAAGAAAGGCAACATCTTCATAAGCATGTCAGGGTCGCTCAAGGGACCTATTTAAGGTTTTTTTTTTTTAATGAAAAACTAATCATTCAAAAGATTATACTTTCATTTCATGAACGGCTGCTGATTTGTGTGTCGTTCTGGGTGATGTGATTCAACACAATTTGAAGTCAGGACATGCTGTATCAGAGGACAGTCGGGAACAACCAAAAGCATGCTACTGACATTCACTTAAACCAAATCATGTCACTTTTATTAGGTTTAACGCACAGTAATTCTTTGAAATTCAAGTCACAAAGGAACATCCATTTGTAGCTCTGAATCTTCATTAACCACATATCGTATCCCCTCCCTTTAAACATTTGGAAACAGACAGAAAGTGGTATAAGGGTGTAAGTTGTAAATGCACAAGTTGAGCAAGAAAGATCCACTTAAGCTGGCGTGAAAGGAAACGCGGTATAATAGGGGAGAAGTTTTATCAATCAAATAGATGTGCAGGCCCAGCAACTGTAATACACAAGGGCCTTGTATTTGCAGTATTTACATGCACTGAGCAAACCTTTAGCCTGTGTTTGCTGTTGATAATGTTACTTGACCAGCATCCACAGCAGGATGTGGTTGCACTCTGCTACCCAACCCACTTTGACAAAACATACTGAACACTGGCAGCCCACCCCTACACGTAGCCTACTTCTATATCTAAAATATTCAGAACTTATTACATGAAGGTACCAACTTCAGTTTGGTTCCCAGCAACACTACTCGTTTGTCTATTTCAAATCATATTCAACTTGCCCCAAAGTGGCAAATAATTCCTCATACATACACACACCTACTCAGTTGGCAGTCCATAACCTTGCAAAAAAAATATGTCACAACAACGTCACTTTTCTTTCTGTTTTCTTAGTTAAGAGCTCTAGTAGGCTAAAGGTCACATTTTCTGATCAGTTATTTAATAAGATTTGTTGCTCTGCACTTCTGGCCTTGCTGTCGAGATGCGTGAAACTATTAGTAGCCTAGCTTTAACGCAGTCATTCTCAAAATCCTCTAGAAAACATTTTGCTCGGCTGTCTTCTTCCGACAAGTCAAGTCACTTTCCTTTAAATGCGATGTTTACAATTATGGCGGGCCACATCTGCTTTCTTACCGTTTTGAGCCGAGATGAAAGGCAGCATCAAGTTCCCCAAAAGGACCACCGCCAGCATCACTGCGTTAGGATGCATTGTCGGGACTCGATGAGAGTACCAGGGTCTCGGTCGGACGAATGTGGGAGGAGAGATCGTGTATTAATCACAAGATCTAGAGAGATGGGCCCAGCATAGCACCGGGTGCTTTAAAAATAGTCAGCCAAGGATTATTTTTTTTAAAGTGATTCCAGATGTCTCCCTGATTCAAAGACCTTTTGAGGACAGCGATGGGTGAAAGGTCCGGGACGAGGCCAGCGGCTCAAGGATGCCGATGTGCGGCCATAGGCGGTGAAGAAGCCTCGTCGGATTGCGGATGAGAGGTCTACGGATGCCAGGGAGATTGTGTCCACAGTGTAGTTCTGAAGATTCAAAGATGCGCGGACCGATGCGCATTTGCGCTCTCACAAGTCACGGCTCGGTGATTAAAATGAAAGTAGCGCACAAATTATTTCCGACGGGAACTGATGTAGCCGAAACATAAGTCTGTTCCAAAGAGAGGAACAGATGCTGTTAGGACACCAACGGTAGAAACGACAAGCTGCGCGTGCCCTATGCGCTCATGACCGTGGATAAACACACACACACACACACACATATATAAATATATAACACGTATGTAACTGATGTTGTTTGTGAACTCAGGCAATTATGATGTGCTTCATCAGCCTTCTTTTCTGTCCGTGGATAAGCTGCTTTATATTCATATACCCGATGACAGGCGCACATTTTCATCATCGGCCATTTGGATGATGTTGTTCCTGCTCATACAGTATTCACTGACCTGTCGGCGACACCAGTAGTAACGTGGCCTGCATGACTTCCCAACTATTTTCAACAGCTCTTGCAATATTATGCGACTATAAATTGTCGGCTCGTTTATCACCTGTAGCTAAGTCATAATTGTCACAAACAATGCAGAACAAATGTCAGATATTTTTTACAGGCAAGATTTGGACAGTTACATTTAAAAACAAAAAACAAAACTCGGAATGGTTATGTAGATGAACTGAAAGCAATCCAGCTGCAGCTTTCACCAGTCACATCGAGCCTATTTCACAGTGCCTAAATACTTTCTCTTGTCAGGTTTTAATGTGAGGAGATTATGGTGATGCTCTTGAGCTCACTGAGGTCATTTATGAATTATGTCATCACATTGTGGCCTGGGTGTGCTCAAGCTGTATGTACACCACATCCCCTTGAAAGTTCAACATGGCCTCCTGTAATCCTCTCTATCCTTAACATCCTTAAGCACTGCAACATGGGCGACCTCATGTGGCCAGTTGAGGTAAACTGAATAAGAGTCAGCATTCATCTCATTTTTTAATTGTGGACAATTGTGACATATAAAACAAAAACATCTGAGCACGTGATTGATTTATAATGGCACTTGTAGTTTTATTTAGTAAATTCAGTGACCTTTCTTTAGTTGTTTTTTCTTTCTTCTTTAGCTGTAGTTGTTTTATTGGGACATCCCCTTGTTTAGTTTGAGTGAAAATGTGGAGCTGTAACTTGATACTTGTATGTACAGGCTTGCCCTTTAATATATGCCTGCACCAACATGCATGCATTGTTTTTCTGCTGTCCTATTGCAAATGGCCAGTCTGTGCTCAACTGCAGAACAAACTTCCCTCCACTTTACAGCCCTCCCTCCAGTTTGTCCATGGGAGACCACATTTAAAATGTAACCCCACCTGAAACCTTGCAGAGACCAATCCGCTAGAGAAATGTCAGAGCAGACGACACACCCTCCTTTGTTCAAAACCAATCAGAGTGGAAGTGTGGCATTTTGCCCGAGGGGAAAACTTACCCCTGGATGCGTTAATTACGCATCACTTAGCTGTTGCCAATGTGTTCACAACGGTGGACCCTCTTTTGGGCTTTTTACAACGATTGTCTTCATTTTTCGGTCAATCTAGTATGGAAAGTAGACAACAATGGCTTACCAGGCTGAAAAATGAACTTAGCAACAGTCCTCTGGTATCAAATGTGGCTTTTGGCTTTATCCTCATGGGACTAGAGAAGCTGGTGGAGCTGGAGTTTGAGTGTCCTTGCAACCCTACATGGAACGGAGTGTTTTCATCAGCATTCTTCATCATTCCTGCCGTCATGGCCTTCACCTTGATGCTGATCATTCAAGGATGCAGATGTGATACGTGGTGCAGGAAAAGTGTTTCCCTCTCCAGTTTTGTCCCTGCTATCGTGTGGCTGATTTTGTTGTTCCTCGATGGCCAATACTTTGCTTGTGCTATGACAGACTGGGAGGGTAGATTTGTACTAGTTGACAAGGCAGCTCCGCAGAAGTGGTGTGAGCCAATTAGTGAGGGAGATGTCACCCCACAAGAACTAATGCTCCGCTCACAGCAGCTGTTTGTTTTTTCTCAGGTGAGTTGAATATTTTCTAGTTTGCAAAAGATTAAGGAGGATGATTGGAATGAAACCCCCCACAGAGTATGCACTGTAGAGAATAAAGCCATAATGTAGTGCCATTACCCTTACCCCTAACTATTCATATAGCTCTGTTATTAGAATTTGCTAATCAAAAATACACTCTTTCTTCTGGATGTTTACTAAACAGTGTTACTTTACTTTTTTGGACCCCAGGTTATAGGCATAGTCCTCCTCATTTTCATCTGTATGGGTCTCATAGTGTATGTAATCAGAGAAAGCTGCCAACAAGAGGTGGAGATGCAGGATGCAGATGTAGCCGAGCTCACTGTCCTCAGGATGAGCTCTCTACGGACCAGGACATCATGAGAAGACTTACACCGCCCACCACACCTGCCCTGCTGGCATGGACACTTTGTAAATACCTTGAACCGACTTTACTAAGAGTTTTCATAACTATTGTCAGTAAGTGCCGTTTGAAAGTATTTTCCCCAAATCAAACTAGACAGTCTTATACGGTCAATGATGCTGTTTTTTCTGTATTATCAATGGTTTGTGCCTGTTTTCATATCATGCGTCAGTGCATCGACTTATTAGTATTTTTGGGAAATATGCTTATTCACTTTTTGCCGAGAGTTAGATCAGAAGATTGATACCACTCTCATATCTGTCCGGTAAATATGAAGCTACAGACAGCAGCCGGTTAGCTTAGCGTAGCATAAATACTGGAAATTGGGGAAACAGCCAGCCTGAAGGCTCACTCATTAATTTCCTATATCTTATTTGTACAAAAACAGTGATAAAACAATATTTTGCTATGTAATAGGGGGCTTCTGGGCCAGACTATTTATTGTATTAGAGCTGTAGGCAGGCAACCAGCAGAGATTTCAGGTAGTTACTTCGAGATATAGTCCATCACACAACCCTCGATAAAGCAAATTACTTGTTTCCCTCTTTTTCCAGTGTTTATGATAAGTTCGGCTAACGGGCTGCTGAATCCAGCTTCACGTTTACAAGAGAAACATGACAGTGGTATCGACCTTCCCTTCTAAATCAGCAAGAAGGCACATTAAAAAGCGTATTTACCAAAAACTCAAACAATTCCTTAAAAGGGATTTTTCACTTTGGCACATTTTGTGGATGTTTTAGTGGACATGAATTGCTGCTGCCAGCAGCTCTTAGAAACTCAGTAAGTACTACTGTCTTACTTTCAATTTTTCAATCCTTGAAAATAGTATTTAATTTTTTTAAGCCTGGATGTTTTTCAGTGTATTTTGGATTAGCTATGTTGACACAAGTGGAATCCACCAGTCAACCTATATTGATCTGACTGAAATTAGTTGAGGTGTCTTTAACGTGTGTGCCAAAAATGAAAACGTGAAATTTCACTTGAAATATTTTTGTTTTACCAACTGGGCAGCAAATGTCTCCAGACTTTTGTAGGAACAGACTCCCATCATGTTTAATCCTACCTAACAGTGATGATTCAGACCGAACTGATATTCCTAATGATTTACCTGTTTGACTGCTAGAGATGTAAAACCATGTATGTGATGACTTGTATCATGGCTGCAACCAGCCAATAGTAGGATGTAGACACAAATTCTATAACAGTATTTGCAGTATGTTTTTTTATTGTTTTGTAATAAAATAATTTATTTATTGAAGTAAAACCCTCAGGGATTTTGTACAGTCATGCCACAATAACAGTAGTTTCCACAGTCCTCAAAAACTTACTGTCATGGGAATTTGAGTTTGTCTAGTGTGATCAACTAAGTAGTGAAGCTAGGATTTTAGTGTAACATCTCTCTACCAAGTGAATTGTAAACGTACCAATACACTGTTGGAAAAAGCATCATCATTTGAATAACAAATACTGCTGTTTTAACATTCACATCAATGCATGGTAACATTGGGAATATCCTTTCAACTCTTGTGGGCTTAAATTAAATCCCACTTCAGTACCTAGCACAGCTGAAACAGGGCCCTTCCCTAAAAAAATCTGCAGAATTATCATTGTAGCACATGAAATCTACAGATCTACAGTGATAACAGATTTTCTCACCATTCTCAGGTGAGAGGCACCTTTGTGTCTTAGGACAACCTTTATCCAGATGACTCTGTGGTTGAATGGCTTTTTTGGCTGATCTCTGCAGCCTGGAGATTCTCTGCAAGTCTGCCAAAACAGACACATACAACAGTAGTGTAGTTCCGACTTGGATTTCTTGTTATTCATAACATTGCCCAAGTGCCAGTTAAACCTATTAAGTGTAGAAATTGGGGCAGACCCTGCTTGTTCATCCTGTGGGAGGGCTTATTCAGGGCTTCTTGAAAGGCCCTCAGGAAGTTGTTGTCTTTATCCACTCCGCTCCCCTCACTTTTAGACACAACATGGTGTCATATTCATCAGCAAACAAATGTAGACCCACAACTCAAAGGACTCGAGGGAGCCTTGAACTACTTTACTTTCTTTCATGAGGAACAAACAGTTTTATTTCGGTTGACCTTGAAGGTAAAATGTTCTTGGCCTGAGTAGCTGGTTTTTCACTCTTTTCTGACTTTCAGAGGTAATTTGGAAAATGCTACAGCTATGTCACTTTTTTGTAACTGGAGTTTCACCAAAAAAGTCTCCAGAGACATATCCACATTCCAAGTATTATGGGACCGCTTTAGAGACTGTGGACAGGGATACTTAAACAATAACTGTTACAATAACTCACCCTAAGCTTTCACTTGTCCCGAGTCAGCAGTTCCTTTGTTACATACATTCTGTCAGAGGTAATAATGTAAAGGTATATAATGAGCTAATATTGTACCTACACCCCATACTGGTTAAGTACGCTTACTGTCCTTAATGTAGCTGACTCTGACCTTCTTATAACAATTTTCCAAGCTTCTATGAAACATTGCAGTAAATATCCCCACTTGTGAGCTTGCAAAAATCATTACCGAGATCTACTCTCTCTATATATATATATACATCTATATATGTGTTTTTCGTACATCAAAGTCAAGATAATTCTTTTTAGTAATAGCAATGGTGATAATACTGTGATGAGAGTAAATCATGAATTGGTCTTTATCATTGCATCTGAGAATGGAGAACTTTGATGATGACATTAATGTTTACCTTCCCTTCATGGGAGGCCAGAAGTGAAATGGGACAGTTCTGTCATCAACACTGAAATGAATGAAAGTTTATGTGTTTAATAAAAAAACAAGATCGAGCTATCAACAACAGTCCATAACACAAAATCCTACTGGTAAAAAGCAAGGGTTTAAAGCTTCATATGATATAAGAAAAGGAATCCTCAAACTGCACCATAGAGGAATAAATGTATTAATTTAGGATTTCATATTTAGGTGTATTGTGTTAAGAGAGAAAAGAGGACAAACATATGCAAATATAATTTCCAGTGTATTAATTAAAGAAGACAAACCCATGAATAGCATCCACATTTATTTTATTTTGTTCCCTCTAAAGCGGAAATGTTACTGTACATTTTGTTAACCCTTTTTCCTAAAGGTTCCATCTGTGCGGACTGAGGTTACAGATGAGTCAAGGGGTCACATATTCACTATGTATTGCATGTCAAAGGTATAACATGCCTATTTATCCAAAGTACCAGGTTTGTGAAATAACATTAGTGTAAGACTAGAGTGAATCAAGTATAATCCGCCATAAACATGTGTTCTTCCTTGTTTATAAAATAAAGTAAAAAATAAAAATCCTGAATGATTAAGGTGTGTTGTCTTTTAAGTTCTTGCAACTCGTTACAAATGATTTTATATTATTCCCGTCACATCACAGTACAAATCGTTAAGCCCACATTTTCATCATTCATTCATTGAGTCATGTTTTGCATATTCAAATTATAGAATATTAGTAGTATTTTTATTGTTTAGATTTCATTTTTGCCGTTTTGATTTTTTAAAATCACATTTGCTTTGTGTTCTCAGACACACGGAGCATAAACACCTTATTAAGGCAGCGAAGGTCCCCAGAATAATCAGCACAACTCCAACTAAGAGGAGCATCACATCAACAGAGTGGTAGGAATACCAAGGCAGTCTGTAGGACTCTGTTCTGAGGTGAGCTGCACCTTTGTGTCTCATGACAAACTCTATCCAGAAGAGGGCGGTATC
>JAPMOB010243541.1:0-24103 GCA_029875015.1 Lepomis gibbosus | reverse complement strand
ATCCACCTCACAGGTGTGGCATATCAAGATGCTGATCAGACAGCATGGGGACTGCACAGGTGTGCCTTAGGCTGGCCACAGTAAAAGGCCTTAGGCTGGCCACAGTAAAAGGCCACACTCTCAAGGTTCAAAAGTCAGATTTGTCCCCACAGAAATAGAATTGTGAGACACAAACACACATTTATTTCTCCACCTCTCACTCCAACTCCTTTTGATTCAAGCAAAAAATCTTTATGATTCCAAATATTATAAAATGGATCTGATTAAACCTGTTTTCATTTTTCTCCACCTCCTCCCTCCTCCTCACTTTCTATTCCCTCTTTCTTCTCTCTCTCTGGTTTCTTCTTCTTCCTCTCATCTCTGTTCAGGGAAGCTGACGGACACCGCCTCCTCCTCCTCCTCTTCCAGATCAGAGAGCCCCCAGCTCCTCAGTCCTAAAGAGGGGGTCACAGCCTACACCCACGCCCACCCTTACACCATGCACACGTCCTCGCACGCCTTCAGGTAGGCAGGAATCGCACGGCGGCAGCAGATTTCAGCCTTGCAGTCGGATCCCACCAGAACGAGACTGTTTGATTAGAGTCATTGCACAAAGAAATGCAATTTTTAGGTCAAATAATAATAATAAAAATATATTTAAATGACAGATTAATAATTGACGTTTAAAATAAAGTTGCTCAATGAATCATACACTTTCTGTTTTAGCAGTTTCCTTCACTTAAAATACAACATTATTAGCATGCTGCCTACAAATGTAATTAAATACCACCTTTTGTTATTAGCTGGTATGTGCTGGCAGGGGTTCGGCCAACCAGAGCTGAGGATTAGATTTATTTAAACTTTTAGTTGACACAAATTGAAGCTCCCACAGGATCAAAACTGTAAATCTAAACAAATGTCATCATTTAAAAACAGAATAACAAAACAGATGAAGTGATGGTGACCATATTCATGATTCATCCTTTGAATGCAAATTCAGTAAATAAATTCACACTTGATTTTTGTAATGTGCACTACCGTTTTTTTAACGCCTCCATGTTTGTAGTTTATATGTAAATCTAAGGAGTTCAAGTCCAGTGAAAAACCTTAATTGGTACAAAAGTCAGCTTGTTCCGCGGCGATGGAACGGGCAACCAAACCGCCAAAATGCCATGCAATCATCAACATCAGTGCACAAGTGACGACCCCAACCCGCACAGTGACACCCAACGCCCGGCATTCAGGCAGAGAAAAACACCAGCAGCAAGTCCCAGCCCGGCAGCAAACGCGGCGCCCAGGCCGTGGTACATCCGGCGATAATCAACCATCGGAAAGGCGAGGCCCACCGGCACCAGCCCGACATACCCCATGCACAGCACGCCGTCCGACCGCCATGCACTGCCATCCAAACCAGCAACGAGGCAAAATCAACTAGCCCAGCTGCATGTCACCGCCAACCTGCTCACCCGTCAAGGGCCGAGAACCCCAGGCATACGCCCAGAACAAACCCAGAGCACAACTCCAGGCCGCACACACCCTGCACATCTGGACAACTAATTTTGTACCTCAGGCAGTTTGCCTGAGGTACAAAATTAATAATAACGTTTACGTCCCCAAAACAGACATTTTCAGATCTAAAATGAACAATTAAATGAAGGAGTTTGTTCATTATTTCACTGTAGGATCAACTGATGACCAGCTGCTCGGTCTGCCTTCATCAATATTATATAGAATATATTTTCAATAATATATATAATATAGTACAAATAAAGCTTCTAAGGGTGTTTCAATGTTTTTACTGTAGAAATGTGTTTGAAGGCTTCATTTCCTTCCTCTGCTGCAGAATTAACAAAGTAAAGACAAAGTTTAGGTCAAAACTGAGACATAATGTAAATATCAGAGATACAATTTTCAAGAAAGTAATGAGTTAAAAACTTCAAGTTATTCTGCAGCAGTGGAAGGAAATGAAGCCTTGAAACACATTTCTACAGTAAAAACAATGAAACAGCCTGTTCACCCTCAGAAGCTTTATTTGTACAATATTACATATAATATATAATATTAATGAAGGCAGACAGAGCAGCTGGTCATCAGTTGATCCTGCAGTGAAATAATGAACAAAACTCCTTCATTTCCTACATAGATTTACGTACAAGCTAGAAACATGTCGTTCCGGCAGTGTATCTCTCTATTTAATAATAATAAAATATTAAAGTTTTTAGACTCCTGCATCAAAGCAAAGGCAAGATTCTGCTGCTGATCCTGTATAAAATGTAATATGTAATTGGTACATATTAAAAGCTTTTATTGAGCGATGAGTGCAGAATGTTCCTTCAAAAACAAGGCACCTTAAAATGAAAACTGGGAACATGTAAATGAGTTATGATTTACTGCTGCAGCTACAGGAAGTAAACAAAGAGCTGCTCTCTGAAGGTCTTCTCAGAAGCTTGTTACATAAAACTGTGAAATTGTATTTCTGCAGCATGGAAACACCAGCAGCAGCTAAAAATAGTGAAAAGCATCTTCAGCAATTTCACAGAGAAGTGTAGGAGGACCAGAGAGAGAGCTAGAGAGAGGAAGAGGAGGAGGAGGAGGAGGGATTATGTCATGGTGGGATTGAATGTTAGCGGCAGCATGGCTTTGTGGTTTTTAATCATGCTTAGTGTCATCCTCTCTCTCTCTCCCACCTCTCTCCCCAGTGACAGCGTCATTCAGTTGATATGCGTGGCCAAGGGAACAGGCCTGGGGCTGGTCATCAAGGGCGGAGCTAACCGCGCTGAAGGACCAATGGTGTTGATTCAGGAAATAGTGCCTGGAGGAGACTGCCAGAAGGTCGGCGTCCTAGCTGAGCGCTGTAATGAAAAGAAGTGTTGCAGTCCTTTGGACACCGCAGCCTTAAACAAATCCAACTAAAGCAGCATCATTACAAACTTTATCGTAGTTTTACCTTATTCTGAATTTTTGCAGCATGAAAAAACATTTAGACTCGTTTCACCGTATTCAACCTTGTTTTTGTGTCAGAACTTTAACTTTACTGAAAGTTCATTCTTGACCTTGGAAACAGCAGCTATCGTTTGGCCAAACTGGGCGGACTGAGGGTCCGATTTGGCCCCCCGACGATCAGGGGCCGTTCCCGAGCCGAGGCTGGTCTAAATAGATCCTCAGCGTTAATGATCCTGTAGTGTGAGGGCAGCAGCCAATGAGAGCGAGCTGAGCGGGAAGCGTCCCCTGCGTGTTGCGTTTCTGCTCTGTAAAGCTGCTGGTTCCCTCCTCAGCCTCGAGTTCATCCACAGTTTGATTCTCTTCTTTAGTTACAGCAACACACAAGGTCAACCAGCTGACGATGACAGTCTGCATCCATGTTAGTTTCTCTCTGAAGTCACGTTTAATCACACGAGATTCTGTGAGATCACAAGTCCCCAGAACCGTTTAGTGTAAACGCCAAGTGCGTGGTCAGAAGAACTCTAAGCACTTTAAAACAACAATATTATGAGCTTATTCCTAATTTGGTTTTTGCAGCGTTACATGTAAATGCAGGTCTGAACAGAACAGGTTCATGAAGCTAGTGTTGTAGTCAAGACCGCCCAAACCAAGTCAAGACCAAGACCAGAGTTTATCGAGTCCGAGACAAGACCAAGATTTTTAGGGGCTGAGACCGAGTGGAGACCAAGACCAGTTCCCCACATTACATGACCCAGAATAAAATGTGTAACGAGATCACAGGTTCTTCTCCAACTGATTTGAAAGTTCCACATTACGATAGAAACGCCCACATACAAACATATAAACGTCAGCATCGCCGGGGGGGGACAGTCGTTAACTGGAACAACACATTTTAATCAGGATTATTGGTCGCATTTGACGCAATAAGTTTTACATCCAATCAAAGTTAGGATGTAAAATAAATGGTCTTCACTGGACTTAAATAGTCCTGTTAATGGTAGGGGAAACAGTCTGCTCCCGCGGTGGATGTCGCGTCTACCGGTGGACACGCAGTATAAACGTCACACTGCCTAGTCTACTCTACTCTGTCCAGCCTGAAGCCAAACGCATCAAAACTCTGGGTTTTCCTGCCTTGCTGGTCTCATTTCATCAACTTTAGATTGCTGCTGTTCCTTGTGGCCTGAATCAATCAAACCTTTGGCTGGTACAAAACACAGGTTCTACATTTTTACTAAAAAACCTAATGTGCTCTAAACACAAAAGGTTGAACCCAAAAGTCACCAAAAACCCCAGTTTATCTTAGTCCCAGTATCTCCGCTGGCCCCTCGAGCTCCAGGACCTGAACGTCTCTGTGTGTTCGTGCTGTTTCAGGACGGCAGGCTGCAGGTTGGGGACCAGCTGGTGTCCATCAACAAAGAGTCCCTGATCGGAGTGACGTACGAGGAGGCCAGGAGCATCCTGACACGCACCAAGCTCAGGTCTGGCACACCTGGAGGCTTTCTCTAAGGGGTTAATACATTATTCAAGACACAAGAAACACGAACACGGGAGTCAGCATGTAGTTATCAAGCACCTTTACTATGGAATTCAGACCGCATCACTTTTAAGGCTAGACTTAAGACTTTTCTGTTCAATAAAGATTTTACTGAGGGCAGGATTGAGCTAATTTTAAGTTATTAATTAGTTTTTTTTATTTTAGTTTGTTGATTTCATTCCGAGGGTATTTTATCTTCTGTTAAATCACATGCATTCTTTGTCATGTTCCTTTATTCTATTTCAGTGTAGTTTGTAAAGTGCATTGGGACCCTGTCTTTTGGTGATTGTGCTCTTTAAATAAAACTTGATTGATTGAATAGCTATTTATAAATGCATGATCAAGTGTGTGTGTGTAAAGTGATCAAAACTCAGGCAGGCACAGCCTCATTTAGAAAGAGGCCACATACTGTGGATGGATGGTTATGGATGTTTAGATTTTAAAGGTTCAGAAGTAATTAGTTTAGAGTGAGTGAGAAATAAATGTTGCTCATTCAGTATCTAATATGTAGGCTAATATGTAGGCAGCTGGACTTGGTTGAAGATACACAAAGACATTTCGTCTTCAGTTCTCAGTGACTGGTTGGGAAACTCAGCCATTTAGCCTCTGTGGGGTCGTCGACAGGACGATCGCTGGTTCATTAGTGCTCCTGGCTGTATTAAGGACAGTTTTTGTGGTTGGTGGAGACACCTGAGGCCAAAGGTGAACCTTCCTTGGATAACCATGACCTGGGTGAGAACCTTCACAGAGGGTTCATGGGAAATTTAGTGTTACAGAAGCTGCCAGTGCTCTCGTTGTCTAAGAAGATGTTACGGTAAATGTTTATAAATGCTGCTTTCACCACAAATCTGAAAACATCACATGTGTGTTTTAGACCCGACCCCACGGTGGAAATTGCCTTCATCAGGCGGAGATCGTCCTCCAGCTCCAGCAGCGGGCCTCACAGCCCCATCTCCCTCCAGGGGTCTGCCGGCGGAAGCGGACCCCAGATGAGGCCCCCGGGGCTGGGCGCCATGCCTCCGCAGCCCGCCGTGGTCACCAAGATCACCTCCAGCCGGAACCCTACCTGTGAGACTCTACCAGCTGTCAACGTCAGTCAGGTATGAGCTTCAGTACAGACCAGAGGTCCACACGAGGAGGGAGGCTGAGCTGGTTTTGTCTGATTAATGATTAATTTGACACATTATTTACTCCTTTTCAAAGCCAAATTATTTTCTCACTCTTGTTTTCTTTAAAACCTTTACCTGTGTAAAAGAGTTTGGCAGTTTGGCCATCATGCTGTGTTGAAGAAGACTTGAAACTAGCGACTGAGACCATAAACTCATCAGGAAAGTGTTTACTGGGGGAATAAATCAGCTGAGAAGGAGAAACATTTTCTCAGAGACTTCTATACAAACACACTTCTTTATGCAGCCGGTGGAGTCGCCCCCTGCTGGCTGCTGGAGAGACTGCAGGGTTAAGGAGCTTCAGTTTCAGCTTCACAGTTGGAACCGAACGACACACAGCCACAATGGACGCATGGCTAAAAGTAATTCAGTGCAAGATACATGAAGTGCATCTTAGGAAAAAATCCTACTCAGGATTGTTTTAAAGGAGACCTATTAAACTGCTTTTCCTGTCCTATACTGTAGTTCTGTGACTCCTGTATGGCAGCTTTGCATGATTCAAAGTTAAAAAAAAAAAATTTCTTATCCTGGCTCTTCATGTAGACCTTCATTTCAGCCTCGGTCTGAAACAAGCTGTAGAGGCTCCTGTCTCTTTAAGCCCCGCCCTCTCAGAGCCCACTGTCTTTTGATTTGCCAAGACCTGAAGCATGTTAGCAGGCTGTTGTTGTTGCTGTGCAGAGCCCATATATGGAACACCGGCTCCGTCTGGCTCCGTGAGGAAATCTGAGGTTTTGGCTCGCAGGGGTTTCTTTTAAATACTTTAACTGAGATGAGGTTGTGACACATGAACGCATGAACTCTTATCACACCAATATTAATATCTCGTGTTAATGTTTGCAGGTGCGAGTGTCTCCAGCCAGAACCGAGCCGACTCAGCTCTCCTCCCCAGCAGAGAGCGACAGCGTCCCTGAAACACACCCCGGTATGTTTCTGTAATTCTCTAACAACTAATCAAACGTTCTGCTGCCGCCGTGAGAACGCGAGCTCATTGGCTGGCAGCAGCTGGTGAGCTGATTCTTCAGTCGCTACGGTTACACCATCACAGAATGATTTAGCAGAAATCAGCTTCACCACCTGCACCATAGTTTGTGCTCTCAGTTACCTAAAGAAGCGCCATCACGTTCTGTAGTAAAAAGCTTCTGCAGTCTTAGGGGCCATCAGCCAATCAGAGGCCAGAGGTCACGGCACAGGAACTACACATCTATTCATACCTGCTTCTGTACAGCAGAGCGTGTGCGCAGAGCAGCTGCTCTATGCTGGGAGGTGTGAATAAAAGGACAGGCGGGAGAGGAGGCAGCGAGAGGGACAGATGGCGTGCGGTTGGCTGCCTGTTGGAGGAGGAAGTGAGGCAGGCGGGAGGGCTGGCCTACGATTGGCTGAGGAGTTGGGAAGCATCATCCCAGCTCTGTGTGTGTGTGTGTGAGAGACCCTGAGGTCTTTCTCCATATGTGTGTCGCTGTGTTCACCGGCTGACGTCACACCCAAAGACCGAAATGATGGCGTTGTTCATGGCGTTCAGTATTAAAGGGAACCTCCAACAGTGAAGTCGCACAACTAAACCGGTTTGGAGGAATATTATTTTTGATTTTAGTGATTACATGGGAATTATGTGGGATTAAGAAATGGCTACCAGCACGGACAGACGGACATCGCTTTGTGGTCGTTTTGTGTCCCTTTCTTTTGATGTCTGTATTATAAAAATAACTTTGGGGTTGGTCATTTTTTTCACGCTAAAACAAACAGTCCAAAAGAAAACAAAACAAATCCAAACAATAAAATTACTTTGGCCTCCTGGCTCAACTTGGAGCTCTGGGACGTACTGAGGTTGTGTTTCTGTGCAGAGACAGATGAACATTGTCGGTTAGTGTAAACTTTCTTTTTTCCCCTTCAGAAGAGTTTAACGTTGTACAAGTAATTTAAAACTAGTTTAGATAATGTGTCTGAATCACACTCAGGTCTCGGGCTGGGCGATATGGCCAAAAACGTTATCACCATAAAAACATTTCATTTCATTCGATATTGATAATTATCATGTCAAATCATTATTTCTTTCAAGTTTAAAGGCTGATTTTTGCTCCTGAGTGAAAGAAAACAGATGGTTAATTATGTGGTTAAACTTTTATGGTCAGAATGGGACAAACAGCGGATCACTTCAAAAGTCTGAGGTGGAACATTCAAAACTATTTTCATCATGTTTAGTTAATTTTTCTTTCAACAAAATCAATATTTAATAGAAAAAATAAGTGCTAATTTGTTCGTGATTCAAATGTTCAAAAATAATTGCCAAATCAGAATCGGGTTTATTGCCAGGTACATTTTCACATACGAGGAATTTGCCTCGGTATAAATTGGTGCTGACAGAACACATGAACATAAATAGACATATAAAGATATTAAAAATTAGCCCACTGTTTAATATATTCAACTTTCGCAAAATGAATTTTTTATTAGCTGATGTCAGTGGGAACAGACTCTACTTTAAATCCACGGAGGCCGGCTTAACTAGAAAATCCTCCCAGAGGAGTTCACTGAGGAGTGATGGTTCAAATCTGTAAATGTAACTCTGATTGACATTAATTAACCGGGTTTAACGCTATTATGCAGCTGCCCGTTATTGGGCACAAGATACCTGTAGTTACTATGGTAACAGCAGATTCCTTTTTAGACCACAGGGCACAGACAGCTGGGGCAGCTAAACAAACTATTGTCGGGCATTATGGGGATGTCATGATCTGACTAACAGTGAAAGTGAAAGGAGCTGGTTACCTGGCTGAGCAGGTGGAGGTGTGCAGCTCTTTATCTGACAGCGCCCTCTGTCTGCTGCTTTACTCACTGCAACATTTCAAACTGTCAGAAAACTGTTATTGTTGTGTAGACGCATTTTTGATGAATGGCAGCGATCAGCGCTGATCTCACCTACACACAGATTGCATTTCCTGTGACTACTTCAAAATAAAAGCCAGCTTGTGATTTGCCAGTTAAATGCTTTTAATGTGAAGCTGCAGCAGCAGGAAATGTTGAGTTTGCATCAGCATTGACTTAATGCAGCATCACGACAAAGCTGCTGTCCTGCACTTGAAGCCAAAGTGTTTTTCTTTGTACTTGAAGATGCAGCGAAGTGAAATACTTTAAACAAAACTACTGAAGTAAAAGTAAAATTACAGATCCAAAAAATACTTTATAAAGTACACATATCTACTCACTAAATGCTAATTCGTTACTTTCCACCTCTGTCTTCAGTATAACTAATATATATTTAACTCCAGCCAGTACTGCTGTTAGTTTAGATGTTAGATGTTAATGTTGAGGAAAGACGACGGTGACTGAAGATGTTCGGGGCTCCAAACTCTCTTTTTCACTACCTTCCCAAAACCCATAATAGGTAGCGCTATCATTGACGAGGCTGCCTGCAGATGTGTCCGCACACAGTTTACTGGCCTTGTACAGGTATTGGTCCACAGACTATCTCAAAATGACAGATTAATCCGTCTATCACTGCTCCAGTTTCCCCTGAAAGGTTGAAATATTCTCTGCAGTGGCCAACTTGTTTTACTTTTAGAGCAAAGAAAGACTCAGGAACTGGTCTGAGTTCTGTGACTGTATGTTGTTGCTGTCTGACGTGTGCAGTGCTGTGAAATCCTGTGTTGTTCTGGTCGTACACGGTCCAGCACTGGTAGCTGAGCGCGCTTTTGAAAGTGTGTCTGTGTCTCCGTCTGCAGAGGCCGTCAGCAGCCAGCCTCCTCAGAGGAGATGCTCCCTCAGCACCAGCTGCCGCCTCAGACTGGAGAGGGTGGAGCAGGTGGGTGTGTTTGTTATCGCTCATTTATTTCTGTCCTTTGAAACGCTGAAACGTGATCCTGGAGAACGCATTAGCGCTGACACGGCCAATTTATCAATCGCTTGATTTACAGAAAAGAAATTAAAAAACAAAGTTGATATTTAATAATTGAGGTAACTAATTTTTCTGGCTCCAGCTTCTCAAACGTGACGACTTGTTGCTTTTCTTTGTTTTATATGATTGTAGATTAAATAATTATTTTTCTGTCGTTTTAAAAAGATTGTCGTATCAGTCAGTACTGAAAATAAAGATTAACTGCAGCTGCAGTTCAAATGCTAAAGGAAAGTAACAAACTGAATATTTTATCGTGTTTCAGGTTTAATTTAAAATGTATTAAATTAGCTTTTTAGTCATTAATCAGCACAAATTAAGGGTTTATTTTAATCTGGACAATAAAGTTTAACATCGTAACAATCCCTCAGCCCACAGACCTTCTGTCTGCTGAAAATCACGTATTCAAGTCCAGTAGCTCACATGTTGTCAGATCAGTCGCTCCTTTCTGACCTGAGGATGTTCTCCGTCCGCTGAGGCTCATCGATCATCTCAAACACGGAGCCTCTCACCGAGCTTAAAGCGGAGATACGGGGTTTCATTTGGACAGTGACAGAATACATGTGGCCGTTTGTTTCAGGGCGTCACCACTGTGAGCTGATTATTGATCTGTGTGTGTGTGCAGGCTCTGGATCTGCTCGGGCTGAAGCCCACAGAGGCTCAGCAGCAGGCGCTCAGGTCCAGACTTCGAGCCGATCCAGCCGGGACGGTGGCCTTCACGGGTAAGACACTCAAATCCCAGAACCCCCTCTGTAACTTTCAGTTTGTTTTTGCTTCACTTTAATGGTGCAACTTTTCCTCTTAACCCTTTCAGTCCCCAAAGCTGTCCTACTTCCTCCATGTTGTACTTGCAGTGTTGTTTGAGAGATTCTCTTCATCATGTGTGAGATTTCACTCACTGCGAGCTTTGACAGTATAAATATACTCTGCATTCAAAATCTTATGTTACTTAATAACGTTGCAGTAGAAGTAGTAACAGCAGTGGTAGAAGGAGTCGTCTGGTTCATTAGAAGTAAGAAGAGAAGTGAAATCTGGACAAAGTGAGGAGCACCTGTGTTATTTAGCTCCGAGCCGACAGAGCGTGTCGGCCACCGTAGCTTCTCCTGCTCGCTTGCAGAGGGAAGAGTGAGCTGTGACTGATGGTGCATTCAGGTGGCGTCAGAATAATCAGAATCTTTTTAAAAAAAAGAGAATTAAAGAAGTTTACAGAACTTTTTTTACAGTATATTTTGCAAACGTGTAACCTGTAACATGGTTGTAACGGTGAGTGTGCTGTCCATGTAGAGTGAACTAGATGTGTGCGTGTTTATGGGCTCTGATGACACTAAGTCTGAAGAACAACGTCCCAACAACCGTCCGAGGAGCAAAGGAATGCACGCTGGTTGCAATTCACAACCCTCACCAGTAGATGCCACTCCTCGATGGTCCCACTTCCCGAGTTGTGAAGTCGTTCTTCAGTGTGTGTTCATGTGCTCTTCAGTCGGAACATGGACGCCACTCCAAAGATGTTAGACTAACATTATGAGAGCAGATAAATGTAGTTTATCTACAGCAGAAACATGGCGACGTCCATGTAAGAGGCTCTGCGGTGTCTGTAGATAGAAACGTCTCATTCTAAGGTAATAAAAACATAACGGTTCATCACACCACAGAAAACATAGTTATGGATCATATATGGCATTTCTGTCAGTAGATCCTCAGAAATATAACACGGTGGACCTTCAAGCCTCCAAGTCCTTAAGTCAGTATACCTTTTCTTATTAGCTTCAGGTGTTTCTGTCACAAAACGCGTTTCCTGACCTGGAACATCTGAATAATCCATAAAACTAATTATTAACTATCAAACAACACAGTGACTCCTTTACAGCCTCTTCCTCCGTTATAAGGACATTGAGGCGCAGCCAAACCTTGACGTCGACATGCTGCTGAGAAACTCCGTACCAACAAGCAGGACTTTTTATGTTGCGGTATTACTACTATTACACAAATACATCCAATTCTCAGGTTATCGTGACTCTCTAAGGCTGCGTTCAGACTGCAGGCTAAGGCCTGAAAGTCCTCGTGTGGCCTATTTCATGTCTTGCTGCGGTTGGCTTCACCTTGGTCCGTCATTGAAATGCGTCAGTAACCGACACTAAAGCCATAAAACCATGAACTCAGAATATCTGTTCTTGTGTTTGTACACTGTGTTCACAGATTTTGAGGGCCTGATCAGGGAGCTGTTCACGCCTCAGCTGGAGGAGCTGACCGTCACCCAGCCGGGGTCGAGGTTCACATCTGATGACCTGTCCAGTTTGCTGGAGTCGCCCACAAACCCGCTGGTACGAACTCACAGCAACACTGACCCTTTTAAAAACAAAAACAGCGAATCACACGACAGCTCGTTCTCTGATCTGCCGCCTCGGAGGTTTAGGTCTGAACCAGAACTGGTCAGAAAATAGTAAAAAATGTCGATCAGTGTTTCCAAAGCTCAAGGCGACGTCCACAGATGTCTTGTTTTGTCCACAACTCAAAGATATTACGTTTTACTGTCACAGAGGAGCAAAGACACCAGAAAATATTAATATCTGAGAAGCCGAAATCAGAGAATTACTCAAAACTAATAATCAATTGTCAAAATAGTTGGCGATTAATTTGTTTTCAGCTAATCGATGAATTGTGTCGTTGGTGCTCTAAACAGCAGCAGGTCTAGGTGAACTAGGCGTTTAACGTTACCTGATACAAACATCACGGCCGGAGTGGCGTTGTGCAGCGGGGTCCGTCTGTTTGTTTACAGAGCCGAGGCTGAGCACAAACACCGGATTGGTTTTCAGCAGACACACAGGACGTACAGCTAGCAGACTGCAAGGAGATATTCTCTGAATCTGATTAAAAACATGTTTTGGATTAGACTCACTGACCTGAACTGATGAAAATTGGACCTTCTGAGCATCCATCTATATCTCTGCTTGACTATCATCAACACAAGCAGTGCAACAGTACATGAAATCCTCGAAAGCTTGATATGAATTTAATTTGTGGAATCATAAAATTATTCTCACAGCAACAGCTGATTCCCTGAAAGGTCGGCGTGCTCTCATGTAGAAGAAGAAGGGAATACTAAACTCTGAGAAAAAAAGAGCGCATCAAACGATCGGACTCCATGAATGTAAAGAAGTAACAGTGTCCTCATGCAGGACGCGACACCGTGGGTGTGATCAGATCCCCCTCCCCGTCATGTTTGGTCATTAGCTGGCGCGATGCTCTGGTATGCCGGTTCCGACCGCTCGATGGGACGCTCCCACATCGACCTGTTGACGCGTGACCCGTCCTGTCAGCCGGCTGTAAAGATTTTCTACACCGCCGGAGTCACACGGGCATCCGACCGACAATCAATCGCAGCCTGAGGGCAACGAGCAGCAGGAACAGCTGTTCATTCTGAGATACAGCAGGACAGAACGTTCTGAACCTCTCGGTCGGACCCAAACCAGCAGCAACGAGTCCTGCGTCTGCTTTTCTCCTGAGCCGTAGAAACTATTAAAAGTGAGCCTCACTGCTGCACCGGGTCACATGTTCCTTCATCACCACGAACACACACACTGTAGTTTATTCAGGCCAAGTCCCACACACACCGTCCTGCTCTACGGCACCACATGTGGATTCATCCGCCGCTGAAAGTAGTCCCCAACACATGTTCTATTTGCTCCTGTTTGTCTGATAGAAACCACAGTGTTTGAGGAAATTACTTTTTAAACATGAAACTATAAACCTGTCAGGAGAATTTAAAGTTTTAGGTCTTCAGCAGGAACCAATGGGCTCGGAGCTGAGAGCCACAGACTTTTTGACAGGTTGTTGGTTTGAGTCTAAAGATGACATACGGTGATAATGACAATAATAGAGAGCAGCACCGAATGTAACCTGAATTAAAGTTATTGAGAAGTCCTTGAAGTTGTTGATGTCCTGGTGACGGTAGACATTACAAGTCCTCAATTTAAAATTATATTGTTTATTTTCGTAGCAAAGTGCTTCAGAGTTTTGTTTTGAAAGGGATTTATAAACGCACAAGAACTCTTAAATGTCCATTAAAGCCAGATAATAATAATATTTTATTTGTTATTAAAACCTGTAGCTTTAAACCGTAATGGCTTACTTTTAGAGGGCTTAATCATAGGGTAATTAATGAATAATGTAAAAATAAAACCTTTATTGATTTCTATTAGTCCGGTATTACTAATGTTGTGAGGACAGAAATCTGTTTAGACATTGTAGGGACTCTCCTCCCATATGGGGACAGAATACAAATCATTTTAGGGTAAAGACTCGGTTTAAGGTTAGAGGTTAGGGGTCAGGTTTAGGCAAGTAGTGGTTATGGTGAGTCTCCAGGTATTGAATGTAAGTCAATGTAATGTCCCCAAAAGTGATGGAAACACGTGTTTGTGCAGCCGTCACCGTCGGACTCGGAGGACCTGGAGGAGATGGAGCGGCTGAGGAAGGAGCACATCGAGGCTCTGAGGGAGATCAAGAGACTTCAGGTAAAATGCACCTGTGTCAGGATGTTTACTTTCAAGCGAGATGAAGTCGTGTTTTTCTCAACCAATCAACTGAATTTTAGTGATTTTAAAAAAAGATAAAATAAAAACAGTACACGTCGTATTTGCTGTTGACGTCGCCGACTCTGGTCTTCTTCAGGAGCAGCTGATCGAGTCTCAGAGAGTTCACCATCAGCTGGAGGATGAGCTCAGCAAGGTCAAACAGGTGAGTCACACCTGCTGCAGGAGCCCGAATCTGCTCCAATAATCATTCAGATTTTGTTACTGTGAGTTAAAGTACTCCAGTTAGTACAATTTCAAGGTATTTGACCCTTTATTTGAGCAATTATTTTTTTATGCAACTGTACACTTTATATGCACCTCATTCATCTCTAAGAGAAAGTGTTGAAACTACCAAGACAGTTTATAATATAATGTATGCTAAAACATGAAATACATCAGTTATGATATGCATATATACACTGAACAAATTTACAAAGGCAACACTTATTTTTGCCCCATTCATCATGAGCTGAACTCAAAGAGCTAAGACTTTCTCTTTGTACACAAAAGGCCTGTTTCTCTCAAACATTGTTCACAGATCTGTCCAAATCTGTGTTAGTGAGCACGAGATAATCCATCCACCTCACAGGTGTGGCATATCAAGATGCTGATTAGACAGCATGGGGATTGCACAGGTGTGCCTTAGGATGGCCACAATAAAACGCCTCGGGTTGGCCACAATAAAAGGCCACTCCAAAATGTGCAGTTCCATCACACAGCACGATGCCACAGATGTTTTGAGGGAGCGTGCAGTCGGCATGCTGACTGCAGGGATGTCCATCAGAGCTGTTGCCCGTGAATTGAATGTTCATTTCTCTACCATAAACCGTCTCCAAAGGCGTTTTGGAGAATTTGGCAGTGCATCCAACCGGCCAACCTCAGACCACGTGTAACCGCACCAGCCCAGGACCTCCACATCCAGCATCTTCACTGCCAAGATCGTCTGAGACCAGCCACCCGGACAGCTGCTGCAACAATCGGTTTGCATAGCCAAAGTATTTCTGCACAAACTGTCAGGAACCGTCTCAGGGAAGCTCATCTGTATGCTGGTCGTCCTCATCGGGGTGTCGATGTCGGGATGTCGACCTCACTGCAGTTTGTCGTCGTAACCGACTTGAGTGGGCAAATGCTCACATTAGATGGCGTCTGGCACATCCAGTACAGTGAAACTGCACATTTTGGCGAAGGAGAAGTGCTCACTAACACAAATTTTGAGAGATTTGTGAACAATATTTGAGAGAAACAGGCCTTTTGTGTACGTAGAGAAAGTCTTATATCTTTGAGTTCAGCTCATGGTGAATGGGGGCAAAAACAAAAGGGTTGCTTTTATAATTTTGTTCAGTGTATATATGTGGTGACCGTCTGAAAACTGTCCCCTTTATATATTTAATTTACATTATTTAGATTTTTATTGATAATTCCATCCATTTGAACATTTGTTCCAAACACTGACTCGCTCCTGCACAGCTGAAACGTTTCTTCTATGAGCTGCGGGTTGAAATCTCACCGCAGGACGAACAAACATTTAATTTCCTGCCGAAGCGAAGAGTACCCTCCGAGGTCCTTCAGCTGCTATGACATTCACAAAGTGTAATTCATGTTGCTGTCGGTGTTCAGGACGCCGTCGGGGCGGACCGTGCGGCGGGTTTGTTGTGTTTCTGCAGTCGGCCTCATCTGGTGGGAGGGCGTGCGTGGGCGTTTGAAGGGGTGCTTCTTTGAAAATAGATGAGAAGCTTTACACACCTACACACACATACGCCCTTTAGCTGGGACTCACACAGCAGCAGGCAGCAGTGGGAGGAGAGTAAGGCCACCATTGAATCTTTTTTGGGCTCCTCCTTGTGTTTGTTTGCTGTGATTCACAGCTGAAGGGTCTCGGCCTCTCTGACTCCCACTCTCCCGCCTCTCAACTTTCACTCTGTTGCATAAAGCGATCAATATCTACATTTAGACGCGGCCAACAGATGTACTGCAACAACAAAGACTCGGCCGGGACATTTCCTATCTGTGGTTTGGACCTGAGGAGTAGAAGCGGGGAGGGTTAACTCCATGTTGAGGCTTTTATTTCACTTTCATGTATTTCCTGCGCTTATTTTCAGCTGCAGCCGGAGGAGGAGTCTTTCATGCACCTACTGTATCTCCCGTCTCCTCTTCAACACTTGCTTTACTTTGCTTTTTATCTGTTAATTAATTATTTACTGATCTGAAGTGTAATACTTCCTGCAAAGTAAAGCAACTCACAGCAGCTTTTCTGTCACCCGAACACATGGAGGTGTGAGGTTTTTGTCCAGCTGAATCTAAGTGTGCGACATCTGAGAGCATAATGTGTCTGTAACTACTGCTGCTGTCCTCTGACGCTTTGCTCTGGATTATAAATTAGATCTGGTTACTAAAGAGCGCTCAAATGGACAGAAGTGGAGACTCGTAGCTAAAACATTTGAGCTTTAAGCTGAATATAATTCTGTGGTTTATCAGTGAGGTTCGCTGCAGACTGGAATCTCTCTCGGGTCATGAACTGATCATAGGTCAGATCTCTGCTCTCTCTCTGTGGATTTAATGCTTCACCTCAGGGATATTGACTGTGTAGCTGCTGCGTTCACATACAGTACGCTGGTGTTGACGTTGTCTGTCTGCTGTAGTGGAAAATGTTTTTGGTGGTGTTAGTAACTATCAGATAGAAGTTTGCCTCGCTATTCAAATGAATGCAGAAACCATGAGTGTTGAGCAGCGGCGTTGACCTTCTCTCAACACCCACAGCTCTGACTCCCTGAGCCTAGCATTTAAAACCAGGGGGTAGTCGGTTATTGCATTTTATTTCGACCGCATCAGCAGATAAAAATGTCACTGTTGGACAATTCTACAAAACCCTGGATTATTCTCCACATGCAGTTTACAAGTTCAGGACAAACGTCAGCACGGCCCCTGTAAACTATAGGCAACAATAATCAGCTGCATCAGTCACATTCAAAGTGGCTCAAACAGGTTTCATTTAATACATTTTTAAAGGTGAAATATTATTTATACCATGACTGCCATGTAGTCCAAGGTTCAATCTAATCCTTGACTGAGAGACTGATAATCACAGTCTTGTTTTTTTATCTTGTGCGACTATGAGGCTCGCCATCACATCCGTGCTGTGACTGGTCCTCACAGAGGTCGCCGCTGTAATGCACCAGTTTCATTTTGTGCATGTTCGGGTCTCTTTTCTGAGCTGCACTTTATAAAACACTGCGGCCCATCAGCGTTCATCAAACGTAATAAATAGTTTATTTCACTCTAATATTGTTCAAACTCAAAGTCTGACTAAGAGATGTGCTGCTCAGCTGGGTGTTTGCTTTTCAGACCCGACGGCTCCTGGTTGGGTGTGACATGGAGACAAAAATAGCTTAACTTTGGCACTGAAGACAAAAAGGTTTAAGGTTTCTGACAAGACAAAGAAGTGCAGGTTAATAAAAGGAGACATGAGACTGTTTCTGTGAAGGGCCGCTGCCCTGACTAATGAAACTACAGAAGCTGAACAGGAGCTGCGACTTTGAAATCCAGCCAGGCTGCGGCGCATCACGACCCAGATCACAGCTACCTGACTGTCAGGTGTTCTTCAGGCTCTGCATATTTAAAGAGCCTGTGCACACGAGCTGACCGCCTTTAATCCTGCTTCTTCAGGACTGATTCCTGAGTACCTGCACGACGTTCTCACAACTAATAATTAATTATAATTTGAAGGAGTCTCAGTTCTGTGCTTTTACATACTCGTCCACCGCTAAGTGTAGCCTTCATCAGACTTGGTTGTTCTTGTGTTTGTAGTGGAATCACTGGACTATGCTGTTATAAAATACTGTTGACTATTTGTTCAGTGGAATTTTCTTTAAAGCAGGTTAGGTGTTAGCTGCAGCATCCTCTAAGCTGCCTTTTTAAAGTTGAACTAATTTAGTTTTCTGAGATTCAGCAGACGTCTCGTTGCTGTTTTGTTTTGACGTCTCTGTGAGAACTGTAATTACCAAAAAGAAGACATGTAAGTTTGCTTTATATTGACTCTCAGCTGGTTGTTCATCTGTCTGACTCAGTCAGAGAGCAGCTGGTGGACAAAGTGGAGCGTTTAAGAGCCAGATGTTTCCCTCAGGAGCTGGTGGAGACCAAAGACAGAGCTAACAGGGAGACACCTGGACTCACCTTCATCAGGTGACACTAATACATGATGCATCTTGTTGCTCTGTGGCTGCTGGAGGCGGAGATAAAAATCAGTTATTGCAGCTTTAAGTTACATGAATTCATGAGTTCTGTAGAATCGCTGTCGACCGCTGGTACTGATATTATATATAAATGAAGTGATGACAATGTGCCGGGTCTCTCGGTACTTTGAACAGTCTGGGTTTTTATTTTAACGCACCTGTCAAAATGAAAGTAGACCTGAAAAGAACTCTTGAATAACCTAAAGTGCTTTTAATATTCTTTCCTCTGAGGGTGGCATTTCACCAGCGCTGTCATGGCTTTCAGTGAAATCAGCAGCTTAGCGATGGAGACTTTACATTAGTGTTACATAACAACCAAACAAAGCAAGAAACTGCCATAAATGGAAATGTGAACGTCATTTCTCAGTGAGCTCGGGAGCAGAAAAACCTCATGCTGTCGGGTTCGGGGTGGGAACGGGACCGGACGCCGCTCTTTGTGATGCCAGGCTGTACAGCTTGTACACAGTGAGGGATCTTTCTTCCATTACGTTGCCTTTTCTGCAGAACTGAAGGGTTTACTGCAGAGGAGAGGCGGCTGACACGCTCTCTTATTAGAACCTGGAGGTCAGGCTTCAAGATGGGGGAGGCCTCTCATGGCGCCCCAGAACCCCTGATGCCACAGCTGGAGTGAACAGAGCTCATGCTGGGAGCCATTAGCCTGGACACACACTCCTCCAGATGTGCTTAAAACCATCTGTACAGTCTAAACTTCAGCGCTGACTGAGTCATTCACACAATTCATTTGACCCGAATGAATTTAGGATCCATGTCTTGTGATCCGGTTCAGAGCCCTGCATGGTCAGGCCTGATCACCGGCTCAAGACAAAGGGAGACTGTGACTTTAAGATCTGAGGACACATTCAACAAGCAGTTCGAGACTCTCAGACTTGCTTTTGTTTAGTTTTAGCTTCTTTTTTCAGTATTGTTCTTTTAATAGTTTCAGCTTGATGTCTGCACGTCTCCATCTCTAATTGGCTCTCCTGTGGAGCACTTTGTTACCTCGGCTCTGGACAGGAGCTTTATATCTATTTACTTACAAAACAATTGTGTACTGTACCCCTTCCTACTAACGGTGCATGATGTAAGATACTCTACTCCAAAGTTCATCTGAAAACAGACATTTGTGCAGAAATGACAGTAAGCTGTGTGGAGACGGCTCAGAGCTGCAGATCAGACCGAGTCATTTTCTTTTTTAAGGATATTCAAGAGTAGCTTAACACTGAATGCACTTTTTAACCACCGTCGATATCCAGAGGTGTAAAGTACAAATACTTAAGTAGTTTTTCTCCGGATTAGTACTTTACTTGAGTATTTCAGGTTGTTGTAACTTTTACTTTTAATTGGCTTCATTTTTAAGCCAAATAACTTTTTACTCACGAGACATCGTCACTCTTCAAAGCACGCTTTCTCCTTTCGAGCAGCAGCTCCACTCAGAGTTCCTCACGGATGACTGAGCTTCTCACCCAGCATCTCTAAAGCACGCATTTTACTTTCCGCGTGCGTGAATCATCATCAGAGGGGGCACGTGTAGCGTCCGTGCGGATGTCCGCGTGCATCCCGTTTAACGGGCGACGAGCGCTACCAGGGCACCAACCGATCTACTGCATATGTGTGGAACGCGTCCGCCGAGCGGACTGCAGAGAGTAGTATATAAATAGGAGTCGCCCGCCTCCGCGGGGTCCGCAGCTGGTCACGGCCGCTCCCGAGTATATTCAGACACCCTCTATAGCAGTAGTTCTTAACCTGGGGGTTGGGACCCCCGTGGGGGTCTCGGGAATGATACTGTAGACACCAAAATAAAAAAAATAACTAGACGGACTACAGATGTGAATGGAATCACTTTGGGTGGACACTAAATATTTTGCAGTGTTAAATCCAGTAGGTGGCAGTAATGCAAACTGCTATAAAACACCAGAAGAAGAACTCAAGGCCCCCTGAGTCCCCCACGAGTCGCACAGCATGGCTTTTTTTGGTTTTGGGCCAGTTTGATTCCGTCTCCGGACAATCCAAGCAACTGTAAACTTCCGTCTGTCCATTCATTAGATTGGACAATGGAATTTGAAGTTGAATTTTTTTTCAACTCCGTGCCCTCAGAGCGCTCCTTCGAAAACGCACGGAGCAGCAGGCGCCCAGGACGCAAAAACAGCGCGCAGAACGCTCACTGACAATCTAACTGACAATTTAAAAACGGCGCCTCTCACTACATTCTGTCTGATCCGGGGGAATATTTTCAACCTCTAAAAGGTGTTGGACTGCCAGAAAGGTTCCGACCCTGCTCTATAAAAACACTGTTTTGGCCCTTGTCTACTTCTTTCGGCCCTGACCTCAGGTGAGGGTAGGAACATGATAGATTGGGCCGTAGATCGAGAGCTTTGCCTTCCAGCTCAGCTCTCTGGGCGTCACAACGGTGCGATGGAACGAATGTAATACAGCTGCTTCTCCGACTCTCCAGCCAATCCCCTGCTCCATTATCCTCTCACTCGCGAACAAGACCCCAACATACTTGAGCTTTTTCACTGGGGATAGGTTCTCATTCCCAAGAATTCATCCTACAATGTAATCCCATACACCGCCACAATGTGAGTGCATAAACAGATTTCCCACAACATGAGTAGTTCCTGCATCCACACACATTTATTCCTGTATCCCCATGGAGACATCTCAATGACATAATGCATTCCCTATCCCAACCTTAACCATCACAACAACCCGTCTAACCTGAACCCTAAAACCAAGTCTGGGCCCTCAAACAGCATCTCTGCATCCCTGCAGGGATATTAAACCACGTGACACACTCACACGTATGCAGCAGAAAAGGAAACAGACAGGAGTGATCTTGGCGGCCTCGCCTCTCCTCCTGTGGTGCTGTCATATGTAGTGAGAGCTAACAGGACACACATGAAGAACACGCAAGGTGTGTTTATTTCTGAAAAACAGACTCATAAACAGAGGGAGTGAGAACAGTCCATCTGTTACTTTCATTTTTCCTACAAAGGCAGCGTGCAATTCCAAAAATCTGCAAACCACTGTTTCAAGAAAAAGACTGTGTGCGTTAAGAGTTGTGTGCAGCGTATGGACGCATCATGTTATAATGAGAAAATAAAAAAATCATAACAAGAGCATTTAGTGATATAGCAGATATAGGGGTGGTGATGGTGCAGTGGATAAGACACATGCCTTTGGTGGAGACCCGGATTCAATCCCCCACTTAAACCCATCCACCATTGTGTCCCTGAGCAGGACACTTAACCCCTCGTTGCTCCAGAGGCGTGCGACCTCTGACATGTAAAGCAATTGTAAGTCGCTTTGGATAAAAACATCAGCTAAATGAATAAATGTAAATATAAGAAGATTAAGGGACGTGTCAGTATTAAAACAAACATTTCTAAATGAAATAATTAATCATTTGGTATCAATAGTAAGAGAACATGTAAAACATCTATAACATGTAAAGATCTTGTCCAAACGAGAAAATGTCTCAATAATCTGCAGTTCCATGACTCCATCTGCTGAGGATGGGATGGAAAGCTCCAGAACAGCTACCGAATGGGCTTTGTGCTGGGATTGTTTTGTCAGCTGCGGTTTCACACGTCAAGAATGAAATTTGAAGCTCAAACTGAGCGCACGTTTTAAGCTGCATTAAAAGTTCCACCTGTTTGAATTAGGAGGCCTGAACCAGGTCAGAGTGAAATAAATATACTAAAGTATGCGGACAGCAGTTGTGCTTGCACAGTAAAGTGTTAAATGGTGGTACTAATACTTTCAGCAGCACCGTTTCCACCTCTGTGCCGAGTCGTTCTCCTTCAGCGGTGTTCACAACTCACTCCTTTTGTCCAGCCTCGTTATCCTTTATTACCTCTGAGGATCACTTTACCGTCTGTGAGCGGTGTTTATTTCAGGGCTGAGAGTTAGGTTGCCAGTGTGCCAACAGTACTGGGTGTGGTTGTTTCCAAGTCAAGTGGGGTTGCAGTATCGTATTGTTGCGGGTGTCGGTTTCACCGCCCTGAGAGTTATGTAACTTCCACTCTGAAGGCCTCACAGACTGACTGGAGATAAACTGCAGTCACTGGTTTCCAAAGCCCCAACACCACCTTATACACAGTTAACTGGAGTTTATAGTAATTAAAACACCCAGAGAATAAAAATAACAACCGGTTTTCACTCAAGTCGTCACATATGGAGGCTTGGTCATGACCTTAAGCGTCAGTTTGAGTTGAAAAGTAGTGAGGAGATGGGGGCTCAGATAAGGGGGAGGAAGAGACACTCATTCACTCATACTCATATTAGATTCACGAGATCAAGACAAAAATATCCTTATACAGTGTTTCATAATGCCTTACTATCAAAATGTCAAGTGGTACTGAAATAAAATTACAGAGGCACAAAAATAAAAACCTGTTGTCGCAGCGATAAAGGAATCTTTCAAACGGGCCACTCAGGTAGAATCAAGATGCTCTGAGTGGGAATTAGACCAGATGACATCCCAAATAAGATAACAACCCTGGAACTGTCCGTGTTGATAAACCACTAAACAAATAAAATCATTAATTATTAACAGAAAATGAATTCTGATAATTTATCGTTAACTATGAGTCATTGATGGAGCAGAAAAACGTTCTCTGGCTTCTGTAATGTGAGGACGAGCTGCTCTGTTTTGCATCAGTGTAATCTGTATTTTTGGGTTTTTTGACTGTTGATCGGACTAAAACTAGTTATCTGAAGACGTGACCTTGGACTCAGTTCATTGTACAGAAAGAGAGCGCTGATATTGTTTGTGCGGCGCCCCCTGGTGGCTGCAGGATCCCCAGCCAGCTGTTCAGATCGGGTCTGCATCAGGATGAAGGTTTAGAGCGCCCAGTGATCCCGGGGGTGTTATGTAAGAGGTTGTCTCAGGTCTGACCTCTTTGGCCGGGCCCCTTACGCTCTGTCACACACACGAGCAGTTTCTGTACTTGTGAGGACCCTGACTGAAATAATGCATTCCAGTGATAAAAAAATAGAAAGCTCCTGCAGTGCACGGCTCAGTGCTCTGACAGACTGCGGGGGCAAATTCCAAGTAAACTTGCTTTTTAACTCATGTCGTGCTGACAGTTTTACTCAGATGGTCGTCAAGCGACCTTAATCCAAAACACATCAGTGTGTTTTAGCCACACTGGATGCGTACATCTTTGGGATGTCGATTTGGTTGATTTCAACAATCATTAGTGTTGAACACTTTGGTTTATGACCAAATACCTGCCGAACCAATGACCTTCCCATCAGCCTCAGCTGTACGCTGTGTTTATTGCTAATCAGCTAATGTTAGCATGCTAACATGATAAACTAAGTTGGTGAACATTATGCCTGCTGAACATCAGCATGCTGACATTAGCACTCTGCTGAAAGCACTGCTGTGCCCAAGTCCAACCTCACAGACCTGCTTGCTTGCATTACTGCCAACCGGATCTCACAAGTCGTCACATATGGACTCACGGTCAGAACCTCTTGGCGTCAGTTCGTAACGCAAAGCGTAAAGCTCCGCAGCATCATTTTTGAATGCTAAAGGTTGGTGTAGAATATTGAACAGAAAAGTCAGGAATAACGCGGTGGATGGTTGGTTTCCGGCCAGTGTTCGTTTCCTCTGAAACAAAAAGTCAGCAATTACTTTTTTTATTGAAGTTACTTAACTTATACGAGTAAAGTCATGTAAAAAATGTTATTTTTATGCTCATTTTCAGGTTCCTCATCTTATTCAGAGGTCGTACCTGAACAGGGTCACATGGTTATGTTTCTGTCAGACTGCAGCTCCTCTT
>JAPMOB010243540.1:0-15313 GCA_029875015.1 Lepomis gibbosus | reverse complement strand
CAACCAAGTCCAGTTGCTCTTGACTTTAACCTTCGTTGGATAACTATGACCTGGATGACTGAGAATCTTCATAGACATCCTTACTCTGTAAAACCCATTTCATATCCGCTGCAGATAGATAACAGTATAGATGTACACACCTATCTGAGACGGAGGTTCAGTTAACACAGCAGAAGTAAACTTGGAATATAAAATATATATATTGCATAAATTATTTCCTTCTCTGCGTGTTAAATTCTTCTTTTCATTGGCAGAGGAAAGCTGAGGTATCTTAAGTAGTACTCGTAATGTTAAATGTGGTGTATCACAAGTGTATTATGAAGTGGTGGGTGAGGTTCACACATATGTGCTTGTTTCTGTATGTGATGTGATAAATGGTAAAAGTGTCATTTCAAAAGATGTTAACAATATAACAATCTGTTTATTGCAGTACAGGTAACAGTGCACTTCTGTGTGAATATAGAGCTCCTAAAGCAGTTAGCAAACATTTTAATATGCAACATGACCAACAGTTTAACCCAGTAACCCAAGTGTCTAGAAAGCAAGACAAAAGGCCTGTTCATCATTTCCTCCTTGCCTCTTCCTCTCAGGGCTCCAATGAGTTGAACCAGAACTTGCTGGAAAGGATCACCAAGAGCAAAAATATCCACATTGTGCCTTGCCAGCTCGCCGGCCGCTTTGTCCTGCGCTTCGCCATCTGCGCACGCAGTACAGAGTCGCGTCACATCCAACAAGCATGGCAGCACATCACACAGCTTACCTTTGAGCTTTTGCAGGAGCCCAGTCATTGACCAAAATGCTGGAAAAGGGGCTGTCCAATCTGGTGCTCAAATGACGACCCAAGTTAGGACAAAAGGTTTAATGTTGTAGGTGTAAAATGTCATAAAGGGAATGAACAATGATTTCACTGCTCACTTATGACTTAGTGTTTTTTCGGTTGGCAATGCAGCCAAGTTATCCAGTCTTAGTAAGCCCAGTAAGCAGTGGTCTTATTTGGGGAATATTTTTTGATTTTCCAAATGAATGTATGTGAAAATAACTTATTACACATCTAGAAACACCAAATGTGCATCAAAAGAAAGGGTGCAGGTTCCAAATATTGCATTTTGTCCATTAACTCCATTGGCTTTGCTATTATCTCTCACTGTACGGATTGTGTTATTGTCCTCATCATAACGCCCCTGCAGACTTTACTGTCTATCCTGCTTCTGTGTCTTCTATGTAAACTTTAGTGTGGGGTGAATTCAAGTTTTGGTTTTGTTGGTTTAGGGTGCTTTTTTTTCTGCACTGAATGTACTACACATTGTGTGTGTGTGAATGATTTTTTTGAGTCCATGTGTGTCTGCAATTTTCTGTGGGTGCTCATATGGAAACAGCTTTTTTATGTGAATGAAATTATGCTACTATTGGGGTACACAGGATCACTATTTATTCTTTACTTAGCTTATTCCAAAAACTTTGAATTGTACAGGAAAACACATATTTAACAAAATTACCCTGTACGTACAGTATATGATTATGTTTCTGTGTTCAGACAGAAATTATCAAATGAGTAGAGTTAAAAGAAGAGGGTGAAAATCTAAAATGTGTACATGCAAAAATATTCTCTTACTGCACACTGTGCTGATTTGGTGCCTATTAGGTATTTCCTGTTTAGCATTGGGTGTACCTGAAATTCAAGATCCTTCACACCCACCCACATTAATCTCTCATCATATATGTTTAACTTTAAGCTGCAAGATTTAAGATTTATTTTCAAGACATCTTCTCTGATGTCTTTAGACAAGAGTGGCCCATGTGTCTGCCAAGTGGTTTGTAAATCTGTGGTGTGACAAACCTTGTTGTTTAATTGATGTGATTGTGTCAAAGTCAGCTGCAGTTACTACTAATCAAGGTGTTTTGTCTTTGGCTTGGCTGTGTGCTGCATGTAGAGGTATGGGTTTATTTTAATAAAGTCTAGAGTAGTCTGTTTGGTGTTTGGATCTGTTTTTAAATCCTCATCAATGGTTTGCAAAATCGCAAGCTCACAAAGAAAATATTTGTGTCTTGTATTAGGGCAGTGCATGAAATAAATAGTCCAAGAGAAGAAGAGTGAAGCTGTAGGAACTGTAGGCTGTGTAGAAGTGTGCTGGAAAACCAATCATACATTATTATATAACTTTCATTTACTGTGCGTTTTTAGAACTTTTCAACACATAAAATAAAACGGATCACACATTAAAATGGACGTTTTAAAAATCACATATTAAAAGCTTAGCAGTTATTCAGTATCACAAGACAAATTACAGTTAATACAAACAAATTTTGATTTTGAAGACAAAGAAGAAATATACATACAACATATTAGTGTATTTAATTGTATTCATTGGCAACCTCTCAACACTAAAATGTCTCAAACCAAGACTATAAAATACACCACCCCCAATCAGCATTGTCAAACTGTTGGATGCAAGTTCACAGTCTATTACAGAAAGAGTAGTATAAAAGCAGCCTGATAAAGTCCTGCAGTCAAGCTACTGCGGTGTGCTTAATTAAACATGACAGACATGCACACACACACACACACACACACACACACACACACACACACACACACAACCAACATGTTGTGCCACTCAGCCTCCCCTGAGCATCCTAATCCCTGAGGACAAAGGCCAGTGTTCTATAAATACAGATGAGGATTCAGCATTAGCCCCTGATTACTGTTCAACATTATTGGCCTGCTCATTCACTCGCTTTTATAACCTAAGTTGAGATCATTGTAGACATAAGATCATTGTAGAAAAGCAGAACTTCTCTATAGTAATTTGTGTGTTCTGAGAAACACCTACAATCATCCAGCGGGTTGAGAAAACTATAGGATGATGGGACATAATGATGCTATGCAGAGGTCCTAGGTCAAGTACTTGCCATAATGTACTTGACCAGTGTAGCCTATATGAATAAAATATGTGCTTGTACTTCAGTTGAGCTATTGAGTGAAATGTCAGTACTTAAATGCACACAGAGGGAAAGATGCACTGTAGAGGGACTTTGGCAGATTTGCCAATGTAAAAACAGAAAATCTTTCACAAACAAAGACATAGTTCATATCTTGTCTGTTTATACATTTTTATTATTCATTATTTGAATCGATTATCAGTGTTATCACTATCCTCATTCATTTGTTGTATTAAACTGAATATATTCAAGCTTTGTAAGCTTTTAGCTATGAGAAAAAGCTGTCCTTCCAAGCAAAACATGGAGTATTGCAGTTTTCAACACTAGAAGCACAACAGTGGAAAAACATGTCATCTTGCTGCCTAAGACCAAAAATGTAGAAGCATATAAATAAAAGTCATTAATTTTGAAATATGTTTTCCAATTCAGTCAAACTACATAGAATTTTTTTACTAGATTCCTGAAAAGACACGGCAAAGGTAAAATAATATTCCAAATCCTTACAAATTTTAAGTGGATTTAATACAAAAGAAGAGAACTAGGTGGATTCAGTCTGCGTGTCTGGTACTGAGTGGGATTACTGAACGTATCTTCACACATTACTATAGGCCTATAATTGAAATTAAACATTTATTTGACCTCTGAGTGGTTTGTTAGTATACAATGCAAAGCAATCAATACCAGTATGTTGTAAAACTACATAAATATTTTACAGTGGTAGATCTATAGGTAACACTTTACAATACGGTACACAAAAATGTGAGTAGTTGTTAAGAAATGAATCAGGAGCGACCGGATAAATATTTTATGGCTAGTAAGTAGTTCCTGAATAACTCTGATTTCAGGAATATTTAGCCTAGATAATGATGAGTGACTAGAGGACAGTTAATGATTCATCAGAGTCTGTGAATCACAATGACTTAATCATTAGTTTTGTGCACCCCAAAGTGGTACATCAAACTTAGTAGTTCCTAAGCTGTCCATCATTACATCAGGGTTATCTGATCAATACTGACTTACTGTGCCCCCCAAAGTAAAGCATGTACATCATACAAAATGAATGAGGAGGCTTACATGCTGAGATTTTACAATTAGTTTTACAACAAATCAGAGACAGCACAATTGTCATATTTCCTTAATAATCATATTCTGAGCACATAATGATGTTCTAGGTTGATGTTTCAACGTTTTCATTCACTGAATTATCATTATTATATAACATTTGTTTCTGTTGCATTCTATTCTCAAGAGAAGCATTGTTTTGAGAACAGTTTATTGTTGCAGCAGCGCAGACTGATGTTATATACTCAGACTGGATGCGCCAAGAAAAGCAGATATTTTTGTAATGTTATTGTTATATTAAACATGTATGTACATTTTAAGGTATTGCCATTTTTCAATAAAAAAATATCATGAAAATACCCCAATTATTTGATAAAATGTTTATTTATTTTTTTTCTGTGCAGTGATATGTTCTTATTGTATTTTTGAGTGTACCTACACTGTCCTTTGTGGATTGTATTTTTGCCCCATTTTGGAACTATTATCCACAATATTAGATTTTTTAGCACTGATTCTGTTGTAGCTGTGTGACACCCAGTTCTGGCCTCATTCATGATGGTGTTCTTTGCATTATTAGAAATCAAACAACACACCGAGACAGATTGAGACTCTGTGAGTGATTTGTCCCTCAAAACCGAAATGGGCAAAGGATGTGAACATGAAACAGCGGTCTCCAGTGGTAACTGGTGAAATGAGATGCTGTTAAGTATTTGGAAGTGTATATTGTGATGGCTAGACGACTGGGTCAGAGCATCTCCAAAACTGCAGCTTTTGCGAGGTGTTGTCTGCAGTGGTCGACAAGCCATTTAACTTTGTAACTAGACTTCAGGGTTCTAGCAAAATGAGGTTACCATTTATGCCTTATCAAATGAGAAAGCTACTGTGCAGCTGGGTTCTGAAGAAAACGCACCCACTATCAGTTGCACATTTTGCCAATTTTAGACACCTTGCAGTTGGTTCTTGGCCATTTGACAAAGAGCAACAATCTCAAGAAATCCTGATACTAAAGTGACCAGAGATGTGGTCCAGTGCTGGAATGAAGCTTTTTTTCTGTTGAGTTAAAGATGAACAGTGAACTTTTCATTTTGTTCAATATTCACATTGCTAAAATACAAGAAAATGTTGCTTAACTTCTGCATGTTTCCCAATTCGTTTTAGTGTATTATTGTGCTAAATGCTGAGATGTTTTGTAAATATGTAATTACTAATTAATAACTTCATGAAAGCAGTGTGTTTTTAGAGTTATTTTCTTTCCACATAGCTCCATGGTCAAATCTTTAAGCTTGAGCCTAGTTCACACTACACGATTTTTAGCGCGATTTGCTGGTCAGAGAGCTTGGCGACCAACAGGCTGTGATCAGGGGTAAATCAGCAATGAATCAGTGGTCGCCAGTAGTTATGTCTGAACTACTCAACGATGCATTAAAATGGCTCCCTGACACATTTCTGGAGCTAACAGCCGTGTGCGGCGTGAGCTAGCTTGTTAAGGTGGGTGCATCTGTAATTCATGTAAATTGTCATTTTAACAGGACTGATAACTTATCTAGCGAACAACAGTCTTAAAACTAAATGTACTCACAAGAGAAAGTGAACAGCCAACTCCTGATAAGCTTTTTCAACGGCTCTGGTTAAATTTACACAGTGCCATGGGTACGAGTCACTCTTACTTGATTGACAGGCAATGGTATGGTAACAACTTGTCAATCAAAGATATTCAGCTTTATGGTCTATTTTCCTCTCCCTAAGAGACCATAATTCAATAAATGATGATCATGTTTTATTGAAGAAGACATGAAACTAGCGATTGAGACCATAAACTCATTAGAAAAGTGTTTACTGAGGCAATAAATCAGGAGAGAAGTAGGGTAATTTCACCATTATTTTGAATGGAGACAGACTTTTCACGTGTCCGGCAGGAAGCTTCCTGCTTGTGTAGCACAGACAATCTCTGCTACCTGCGTGTGCTGATCCATTTTTTTTACCTATATTCTCTGTCTTTATAATTGCTATCTTTACAATAACAAAACAACAGCTGTTTCGCGATATGATGAATGCACAAATCATTGTAAAAAATCAATAATGATAATTATAGTGATTTAATTTTCCTCAATAACAATATAACAAATGTTTAGTGTATGTAGTGCTAATACATTAATGCTAATTCATATGAATCCCAAATGAATTAGCACTTAATTTTTCTGTTAAGATATTCTATTGAGGAAGAGGGACTGAAAAAAGATTTTACTTAATTTAATTTTACTTAGATTTTATGCCTCATTTGTGAAATGATCCACTGTTTGGCATCAAAAGTTTGTTCTGACCATAAAGAATAGTTTGAAACCACAATCAGCATCTGGCTTTAAATTTGAAAGAAATAATGATTTTACATTTATCATGTTAATTATTTTACATTTTTTATCATGATAACATTTTTGGCTATATTGCCCAGCCCTAGTGGATGACAAACATGGAAAAAGAGTGTTGAATAAAGATGGTTAAGTTGATCAGCTCTGTGGGTGTTTTAATGGAAATGTAGATCTTTCAGATCAGTTTGAAAAGTACCTATGATCTTGCTCTATATTTTATTATGTGTCATATAATGTGGGGAACTGGATTGAAAAAGCTCTAATGGTAGCCCACTGCATGTCAGACACACAGTCTGCTTGCTGCTAACAGGGAATCCCAGCTATTCTACTCCTGAATGAGGAGTCAAGGAGGCCATTTACACCAGAGTGGAGAGAACATCTCTTTACAGGGGTTTGCAACACCACCTATCCTCCACTTCCAGTGCTGTCCTTTCACCCCTACCCAGGAAACTCAACGCTCACATTTGGTCTTGTGAGAATGACAATGACAGTTGTGCAGATTTGGGTGTCTCCAGTCACCAACATTGTTACAACAGCCAGGAGCACTAACAAACCAAACGGTATCGATCATCTTGACAACACTCTGTAGAGGTTAAAAAGCTGGGATTTCCTGCCAGTCAGTTGGAACTGAAGCTGCCTCTTGGATGAAAGGCGAAATGTCGAGTTGGTTGACAAGTGTCGTCCCGTTGCCCTTGATTGTAACTTTCTTTGCATAATTATGACCTGGATGACTGAGAACATTAACAGACTCTATGTGAGAAGCTTTTTGTGTGCTTAAGGAAATTGCCCCTTGATTTTTTGAGCATCCTTGACAGACCATGCAGTTCTGGGTATCAAACATTATTCCAAGTTCGAACATTTTAAACAGATTTGAACATATGATATTCTCCAGCCTACTGATAATCTAGCCAATATAGTCTTAATTTAGGGTATTGATGTGAATGTTTATTTCTTAAATACAAAGAAACAATAAGTAAAGTCAGGCTTGTAAAACTTGCATTTACTTGCAATTTTTTGGCCAGCCATCACCCTCACCTTGTTAATTGTGAAAGTATTTACCTTTCTGGGGATGACTCAGCAGGGATTGTTAAGCTGCTGAGAAGAACACCACTCTAGTTTTCTCTTCTTTTTTCCATAATTTGACATCTTGGACATCTGCGACAACTGGGCTGCTTATGGCCACTGTGTTGGGTCATTGATCCACTTGGACAGGTAAGATTGTATTTATTAATATATCATGATTGCTTAGGTTCAGGCAAGGTTGCAACACAATTATTAAACATGTCTATAAAATAATTGTTTGGTTAAGGTTTGGTTGGCATACACACTCAAAACTGTACTACAAAAGCACAACAAATTGCATTGGAATCTATAGGATAATCGGTTTTCTATTTCCAAAAAGGAAAGCCATGGCATTTTACGAAATACCTTATGTGCCTGTCTGATGTATCATGTCGATAGCTTGTGGTGGCACGGATCACCCCTGAAATCTGACTGGGCTACCCAGGTACCATCTCATTATCCGGGACCTTAGCTGAAACTGTTTGAGTAAAGTGACTTTTGTTTATGAAATATTTTAAAACGTCAAGTAGTCTTTGCAAGCCAACCCAAGAATAGGCGAGTAAAACTGTTTTAAATATCCAAGATAGTTGTAATTAACAAATGTAACTTGGGATGTGTTGCAGGTGGGGACACATAATTCACGCTGCCACTGCATAACTCAGAGCCCCACTTGTGTGACCCCAGTCAAAAAAAGGTCTCGACACGCCACTGCGCCTTATCATCTTGAAAGGTTTGTGCTGCCCTCAAGTGGCCAAACAAATCAGTTATTGTAGGCTTAATTAATACATAGTGACTGGTGTCTGTGAGAGGGAAACGATGACTTAAATAAAGGTTGACGTAGAGTAGGGTTTTGTAGTGCAGCTACAATGCAGTCCATGACTGTTTGGACAGTCTAACTTAAGCTTTCTGTAGAGTCCCAGAGTTCCAGTGTTAAAGTCCAGTCCAACACATGATGTCAGCTTCACTGTTTACTGTACACTAATCTAAGCAGCCTTCAAACATCTATTGTTTTTTGGTCAATAGTTGAATGCTTGCCGTTTTCACTTGGGAGGCATCGCCTCGGAAAACATGACAATCTAGCAGTTATCAGCAGATAACTGAATCTAAAATCACAACTACACTTGGGACCTCAGAGATCATGTTACCCGGCCAGCATTTAATGTCTCATGTTGAACTGTCCACTGATTGCTGTTAACGCTAATAGTTACAATTCTATTAAGATAAGTGTTTCCTTCATGATAATTCAATAGTTATGTGATGAGTGTTATTTCACAGCTTTAGTATGCAAGAGATGTGGGGTTGTGTTACATCTTTCCTGGGGATGTCTCTCTGTATTATCAGTGGTGGAGGAGAGTGTTTTCTATACTTTGTTGAGTCTGAGTCACCATACCATTACCAACCATAGACACATCAGAAACCCACACATTACAAACTTGGATGGCTCATTTTCTATCAATATGGCACAGTTGAATTATTCAGTATGTATGATGTATGTACTGCATGTATCAATTCAATTTAATTCAATGTTATTGGCATGGGAAAGAGATGTTTACCTTGTCAAAGCAAGTGTGAAATAAAAACATTTACATAAACACAAGAATTGTTAGTTTGCTATACATGTAAGTAAAATAAAATGTAAAATAACAACAGCAACAACAACAATGATACTACTACTACTTCTACTTACAACAATAATAATGATCTTTATACTTCTAAAATGTAACATGAGAGCATTTTCATTTGCATATTGATTTTGATCACTTTGCACCAGTATACCAATTTTAATAACATTGCAGTGACTTTGATAGTAGCCTCATAATATTAAATTACAGTGAACACATTCCAATAGTATAATCCAGAATAGGATACATTTTCAAATGCAAGAAAATAATTCTAGTTATGGAATATATCAAACAAATTACATTGCATTTAAATTGTGGTTGAGAAGGACTGTGTGTAAGTGAGAAAATAACTGTGCAGTGAAAGGGTTCGGCAAATGTTGAGCATGAGTCAGAAAGAAAGTGGGAGAGCAAAAAAGAAAAGAGAAAGAAATCAACTGAGAAAGAGATGGAAGAAAACAGACCCCAGCAAACCCCATTATAAAGCATTTCTCAAATTAAGATATTTGAATTGCATAACCCAGGGTCTTTCTGTGGATTTGAAGTGCCTCTGTCCTCTAATTGATCTTACCGCAAGCAACGTCACAACATTTCCTCCCTGGCCTGCGGTATGTAGTGCATTTGAAAATCACCACATCAGACACACATACAATTAGTCTTGATGTAAAGTAATGTTGTGAGGCTGGTGGAATTTCTGCTTAGTTGGCTGAAGACTATTCACCACTATATTTCAGTCTTTCCCAGGAATACATGCAAGCTTGAAATACTATTTTTTTCAAGGCAGTAACAAAACATATTGCATAATGGTTTGTTAAAAGAATGACACAAAAGAATGTCCAATTATTCATTATCTGGCAGCACATTTACTGGTGGCAAAGCAATTCAGCAGCTGTTAGATTTGGATCTCAATTACTTAAGTTCATTTGCGTTTACCATTTTTGCTTTTACCATCAGGCCATATGAGAGAGATACAATGCATGTGTGAGAAATAGCTCATTGAATAACAATGCATGCATTACATTGCATTGCCAAATTCAGTACGCCTTTATAAAGCCAGACTTTAACCTTGGAGACTGAACTTCATGTCCTGTGTCCTGTCTTGCCTTTGGTTAAGTTTAGTCTACAAAAACACTGGTTAAAGTTAGGAAAATACAGAAAGTCTTGTCAGTTCAGTGTTGGTTATACTTGATATTTCTCAAAACCATATGCTTCAGTTGCCATGGGTCGATGTTGTAGGGAAAACAAATGAAATAAGTTGACGGTTATCGTCATTTTCAGTAACAACATTTTGCAACTTTGCTGATTTGTTCATTAAATGTTTCCTTGTTATGCTGACACATTTCTTTTAAAAACTATTATACGAATTAGGTAAGTACGCTGTCGACACAGTCCTGTGGATGTAAACAATGCAGGATGTATGATGTCCAAACAAATGGTTTTGCAAATATTTTATTTGGAAGCAAATACAGTCAAGTATTTGATATACATACAGTATATATGACTGTTTGGCACTAACTCATTCAGCCTTCCAGATACCTTACATCCATGCTACATTACATCTGTTGCAGATGTTTTACTTGGAGCAGCAACAATACTTACCCATATACATCATGACAGACTGCTAGACTGGAATGGACACACCACTACAATACTACAGCAATATCACTGTGGGTATGTAATCAGTATCCAGGAGGCTTGAAATACATAAAGTTAAATAGGAGCTCTCTGCCTTTCTTCTATTTCCTCTCTTGGTGCAAATTCAATTGTCAGCATCCTGTCTTTCCGGTTCATTCAGACCAGTGGGTTTCAGGTCTCACTTTAGGCAGCTAAAAATATTTTATCTTTATTCACTGAGCACTGACTCAGACATGTAATTCACTTTGACTGGCCTCATCAGTGTCTTCCTTGTAGACAGTCCAGAAGACCACCCCACGTGCTGAAACGTTAAGGAATTCACTGGATTTATAAAGCAACCACAGTGATGTGAAGCAGCAACTATAGGTACTAAAAAATAGAGAAGAGGAGAGAACAGGAGAAAAGAGAAGACGAGAGAATAGAAGAAAAGAAACGAGAATAAGAGAGGAGAGGAGAAAGAATGATCCATGTTAACTGGAGAGCATTTCTGGTATTCTTGTAAACATCGTACAATTTAGGATATATCACCCAAAATGAATATATTATATTGATTATATATAAATGAATATGTACACACAATGAATTTTTTTAAATGATACGACATATCAAAAATATGTCATTAAGCAAAGTGCAGAATGGAGGCAAAAAGCCAGGTAGTAAGACCAGCTGGAATATCCGCATGCCTATCCTATGTTCACATTCCCAGCTCAAAGAAGGCTGGAGTAAAGAAAGTTTAGTTTCACTTTTTCATTTAGTAGCCTGTAGAATAGAGGAAATTGTCCTGAGCTACTGTTGCTGCAAGATATGGTGAGAAGGAGTGTGTGGGTGTGTGAATGAGGTTATGCAACCATATAAGTCACTAGTACCTTTATTGGAACTTACTGCTGACTATGAACTTTGACATGGAATTGTTCATGATTGTTTAAATATGTTAACTAAAATCGTTAAAACAAAGTTGTTTTGGCCATCTTTCCTATCTCCGCAGAGAGAGAGAAGGTTGAAAGTTGTTGCGCAAGCTCGGCCGAGTATCTGTTTCTGTTCCACTGCTGGCCCATGGACAGCCCTGCCATCCCTAGTTTTTAAGGGACCCCAAGCAAGACCGTGGCTTCTGCTTCCCAACCTGTTATGTTCCTCTGATTTAATATTGGCAAGGACCCGACCTGGACTCACCACACCAACAACCATTACAAAAACCGCAAGGCTTTTCTTCCTCCAGCAGGCTGAGGAGGCTCAACATGGATTCCTGGATACTCTACAACTTCTACAGGGTACTACTGAGTGTAACATGGTATAGCAGTAGCACCCTCAATTCGGGTCTATTTGCACTCTTAAGAATTCTGCTGTTTCTGCAGTTTACCTTGACATTTGCTACTCATTTAGCTTTTATCCAAAGCGTTTTACAATTGCTATCAATGTTGGAGGTTGCACGCCTCTGGACTGAACCCAGGTCACTCACACCAAAGGCAAGTGTTTTATCCACTACGGCATCACTACCCCATCGTGTCCCCATACCCCATCATTCTTCCTGTTTTTCTCTTTTGAGTTTGTCAGCAGCCTCTGAGGTTCTAATATTTTGGTTACTTGTTACGATTTGTGGCAGAAACAGGTTGATAGGACCCAAAACGCAGACACTGGAACAGGCAGGTTCAGTTCTTGAGATTTATTCAACAAACAAAAGCGAGCACACTTACAGGCTGAGTGGCTGAGTCCAGAAAATCCAAAATGATTAAATCCCAACGAGCAAACGAAACAGACATCCAAAACAGCCATTACATCTTTGACTTCGTGCTTCCTTGGGAATAATTTTTCGCTGACTGTGCGCACCTAGCTAGGTGGCAAATAGCCAGCAAGCAACTGAAAATAAAGTAAACATAGGTAACTAATATCTATAGCTAATATTTGCTAAATCTCTTTGGTTGGTGGGTCAAGACTTTTGGTACAGAGGAGATTGCTAAAGTCATTTACGCAGCTTGCCTTCCTTTCTTTTAAGTGGTGATAATAGTTTGACACAGTCCCAGCCCTCTCTGTCATGTGTTTTCATCTGAAAGTTGTAACCATGAATTCTTCATGGTTTAGGTTGCCAAATTTTATTATTGCAGATTTTTATTCTCCAGCTCACCGACATTCACTTTCTTGGAGTACTGGTGACAGCCATTAACAGTAACAAAATTGTCAATAAGTCACTTGATTAGTTGCATTTGAAGCAGTAAGTTTTAGTTCCAATCAAAGTAAGGATGTTAACAAATAGATCAGAAAATGCACTGGCAATTTAGTGATATCCCCACAGTTGTTGACTGGTCTTGAAATAAAATCCTCCATGATTGAGACTGTGACAAGGCTGAGTAGAAATGCGATTTGAACGAGAGCTTTAACACCACCAAGCTCGAGTACTACAACACCCTCTTCATGTTTCGTGCACTAATCTGCCTCTCTTGTGTCCCAGGAGCATCACCTGCCAGCCACTTCCTATCACTAAATGTGATATTGGACAGACACACATAAATTCAAGCAATTCTCATGTTTCCAGAAAGTGCTACATTATCCAATGACATGTTCGCATGCACGTACAAATACACACAAACATCTGCACATCCAATTAAAAGTATGTTTCAGCTCTTTACTGTCTGCTTCTAAAAGCAAAACAAACATACTGGATTACAGCACAATTTTCCACAGCACTTTGTTAGACAAATAAATGAGTCATAGTGGAAGATGCAGGTATCAATACATGCTTGATTGTTGAGACTTGTTCATTTGCTTTTCACCCTCCTCAGATCAAGCCTATCAAATAAGAGCTAACTTTGTGATAACCAGTGCAGCAGATACTCAGCCACACTGCACTGCTGTTTTTATATCTTATATTATTGATTACATCAATTAAGTTTACCACCGCTCCCAGTCTCTCTTCTCACATTGTTTCATACATACACACAAGTATCGGTGCTTTCTTCACAGAAAGTGAGCAAGGAACAGCCCTGCATCATTCAGTGACTGCGCTTCCTGGGCTGGCTGCTCATTTTCCCCGGATCGGTGGGAGTGGTGAAAACTTGAGTTTGCACACATAGCTCCTCCCATGTTCGCTCTCTCCCTCGCTCTGTTTTGTTGGGGTACACCACTCCTGTTCCTGTGGGCCAGTCACTCTTTAGTTCTCCCCCACTCATACACTCCCTTGCTCTCTCTCTCTCTCTCTCTGTTTTCCTTTGTGGCTCCCATATTTCCTGCTCTGTTTCTTCATCACTTATTCAGAGCCATCTCACTCCCACTCCCAAGTAAGATTTACAGACCGGCTCTCCAAGGTAAGAAACAAACACACCTCCTTTTTCTCACATGCATTTATTTACCTGTTGAAAAAACCCCAACTTAATCTCAAAGGCGTGACTGACACAGGTAAAAGTGTTTCATTGGAAGTTTATTTACTAAGTTGTATGATTTAATCTGATCTGCCAGTGTGTATGCACGTATTAGTGTTCACCTTTGCTTCTCAATCTCTTGAGGACAAGTCTCTACAAGCAGAGGCAATGCTGCATGTTAAATGAAATGTTTTATAAATGCATTCATTTCATTCCCAGCTTCACGTGGCTGTCTTTGTGGAGATACTGTCGGTATCGGGTTGTCAGTTTTGAAGCTTGATTTGAGGCCATAATTGTGTTTAAACTAAAGAACTAATGGCAGTTTGTTTACCTTGTGCACAAATGAGGAGTAAGACAGGTTTGTTTCTTTCATTGGGGTGGATAACAGAGAGCAAAGTGCTTCAGAGCATATTGTGGATATACAATTGCTTGCAGTGTAAAAGTGCAAATGAATAATGAGACAGGATAGTTGTTCAGCGTCCTATAGAAGAGGCATTTTCATTCATGGAGAAAAATGACAATCCTATGATATAAGTAGAAGTTACCTGTCTCTACTTAGCTCATTTGTTTTTTGAGTCTCTCCACGTTTGGCAGTTTATAGCTGTAGAGGACTAGGACAGTACTCTCTTGACACTATTTAAAATCCAATAAAAACTTGACAAAATTAAAAACCATAACTTACATCAAAGGGAGAAATACAGTTACCCCTGCTTTAGTCGTAGTAAAGCACACATTGTCCACAAACTTAGTCACAGTCCCTGAGAGTTCTATTTATTTGTCCATCAGCTGTACCCGCTTACCCTTAAGGGTTGTGTTTCTGTGTGCTTTTATATTCTTTTTATTTAGTAGGTTAGTTATAATCATAGTTATTATTTTATACTCGTTAAAATGCAGTATATTAGTAATATTGCTAGTTTAGTGCTCAGACACGCAGTAACCATCACCCATAAATTAACTTTACTGAGTGTGGGAAAAGAAGATGTTCTACCTCAGTAGGATACTAGCTCATATTTTCATTTTGAGGTTACACAATTCTAACTAGGGACAATAAAGAGGAAATAGCAGAAGGAACCTCTGGGTTTTTTGGTTCTCGTACAATGCTGGCAGAAACTTTACAGTATCCTATAGAGAGAGACACAGATCCTGTGACTCTTTCATAAGCATTTTAAAATGTCTGGATAATAGTTATAAAGAGAAATCTGCCACATTTGTAAACCTGGAATATCATCTATGTAACACACAAAACAGTGAAGTGTTAAGCAGACTTAATGCAAAATCT
>JAPMOB010243537.1:0-13866 GCA_029875015.1 Lepomis gibbosus | reverse complement strand
TGTGTGTGTGTGTGTGTGTGTGTGTGTGTGTGTGTGTGTGTGTGTGTGTGTGTGTGTGTGTGTGTGTGTGTGCGTGTGTTCCTAGGGGAGCTATGTGAGGAGAAACTGGATTTCTGCGCTCCAGAGCTGAACCCATGTCAGCACGACTCAAAGTGCATTTTAACCCCTCAGGGATACAAGTGAGTTCAACAAACACATACATGTGTGCGCACACGAACACACACACACACACACACACATGCACCTATACTGCAGAGTTGGTAGAGTTAGCAGTGTTTTCTTGTTTCTCTCCCGCAGGATTTCAGTATTAACATTTCTCACATTGAAACAAATGAGATGCTGGTTTTTCCCTGCAGAGATAAGCAGTGTGTGTGTGTGTGTGTGTGTGTGTGGAGTGGAGGTGTTGAGAGCATGATTTGGGCTCCCTTATAAGGTTTCCTGTCCAGATTTTATCTGAATCTTGTTTTAGTTTAACTCCCTCGTGATGTGTACTGGGGTCAGCATTGTGTGGCTCTATGTGTGTGTTTGTGTGTGTTTGTACTGTTGCTCAGCTGTATAAAGTTATTAACACGTCTGGAAGCCAGTGCGCTTTATCAGGCAGCTTGAAACTTTAAACTAAAAGAGTCCTGCTTTTCTTTCTGCATTCATCTGGTCAAGATCAAGATTGTATTTAGTTTGTGTATAAGTGCGTTATTATTATGTATGTATCTATTATTACTGGGTACTCTAACCAGATTGTCTGGGTCACGAGTTTATTGATAGTGCTAAAATATCTTATAGTCTTATAGACAAGCAATCACACCAAATCCACCCATAGGCAGAGATGATGTACATTTAACCGAGAATATCTGAGAGTTGAAGTTCAGTATCAACAAGCATTTCTGTCTCTGTATGTGTTTGTGTGTGTACATTTTAGGTGTGAGTGCACTCCAGGCTACGTAGGTGAGCACTGTGAGCTTGACTATGATGACTGTGAAGACAACAAGTGTCAGAACGGTGGTCAGTGCATTGACGCAATCAACGGATACACCTGCGTCTGTCCAGCGGGATACAGGTAAGATACACATGCCAGCCGAACTGCCTCATGCTGAACACATCCTTCCTCTTAACTAGCAGAATCTGTGATGGTATTGTGGTGAAGTGCATGTTAAGTTTGTTGCATTGCTGACTTTGTCTCACGCTCTTTTAAAACATTTTCAAGATTTTAGTGTCAATATTTCCTTGACCATTGTCTGTAATGTGGCAAAAAGTGGAGTTTTTTTATTTGTGTGCCAAAAACATCTCCGTGCTAGATGTCTATTTATTTGTAGTGTGTGGTGTAGAGATGTAGAGGAGGCTCCCCCTTGTGTTCATCATTAGTTTTCTGTCTATCTATCACCCCAATTTAATTTGACCATTTTGAAAAACAAAAATAAAGACGATGTGTTCATACTCACACAGTATTCTCTGTGGAAGTTATTTTTTATAACACACTGCAATTAAGAGAAAAAAAGTTTCTTAAACATTCTTAACTGTGATTAGGAGTACTTTGGTGTTCCCAACTGTATAGGTTACTTGGCTGCAACTCATACTTACTGTATCACCATCATAAATTCAAAAAAGATCACAATTTCAGTCATACTTGCTGTATTCAATGAGTGTGAATGTGTTTATGTGTATTACAGTGGGTTATTCTGCGAGTTCTCTCCCCCCATGGTCCTTCCTCGCACCAGCCCCTGTGACAACCACGAGTGCCTCAATGGAGCACAGTGTGTTGTCATGGGATCTGACCCCCGCTGCCAGTGTCTCCACGGCTACGAGGGTGAGCGCTGTGAGACGCTCGTCAGTGTCAACTTTGTCAACCGCGAGTCCTACCTGCAACTTCCCTCTAGTCTCCTCTCACCGGAGACCAACATTAGCCTACAGGTGTGAGCTTTACAGCGAGTTTCAGCTTATTGTTTAGATGTCCAGCCAGCAACTTTACTGTTTTGGTTTCACTCTAACTTCTCTCGCAGCATTGTTTTCAGGGAAAAGCTCTGAAAGCCAACTGAACACTACTTGCACAGCACCAAATGAAAGACGCAGTTAGCAACTAGCTGATGAGCATGCAGTTGCAGTGTATTTAGCAGCTGAACAGCCAGAAATTACTTTCAGGAGTTGGTAGAGACCTATCCCCAGTAGCGTATTATACACATATGTATTATGTAGGTCACAGAGGTAACACTAACACTAACTAATCAGTTTTGCCAGTTTGCCTTGTGATCTGGGCATAATAAGCAAAAACTGGGGCTGGTAGAGAGCAAAAACAGAACTATAAGAGAGTAGATGCTGGACTTGAGTTCGACATGTGAACTTAAAAGGAACCGCCTGTTTCTGCTTCCCCCAAGTGGCCAAAAAATTCAGTTATTGCATTTTGTGACGATGCTTTTACTTAAAGGTCCAGTGTGTCCAGTGTGTTAACCTTACTTAAAGGTCCAGTGTGTTAAATGCAACATAAGAAATGCAATATAAGATACATAACTATGTTTTCAGTGGTGTATAAAAACCTTACATAATGAACAGTTATGTTTTTATCCCCTTAAAATGAGCCATTTCTTTCTACATACACCGTGGGTCCTCTTACATGGACACTACAGAGCACATTTCGTCATTACAGTAAATACATACAAAAAGAGGAAGACGGAGTAGTAGTAGTTATTTTAGTAGTCGTCCAGTTTGTTAGAAGTAACAAGAGAGGTGAAATTTGGACAAACAGAGGACCACACGTATTTTGCAAAATGAGGAATAAAATGTACATGGGATGTGTTTACAGAACAGTATCCAAATATATAAGAAGGCATAAAAAATAAAAACTTTGCCAGGGGTAGTCTATATTATTTACTGATATTAAAAGTGGACCACATGTTGAAAGTTTTCACAGCCTTTTTGTTGTTGGATATAGAAATTAAATTTCTCTGATAATGATAATCCAACACATCTTTGTACTAGCGTCCATGTTGATTCCACATTTCGACCTATACAGACGTGTGAACACACCAAAGTCGGAAGAACGACTTCACAACTCAGGGAATGGGACCACATGAGGAGCATGCGAATGCACCGTGAGCCGTTGGTTGCAATTCACAACCCTCACCACTAGATACCACTAAAATGTACACACTGAACCTTCTGCAAGTATGCAGAAGTAGTTTTTACTTACAGTACATGTTTTACTTAGTAGTTTTACACTGTTGTAATGGTACTTTTACTTACTAGAGGTCATTTAAACATGGTGTGTTTTCAGATTGCTACAGATGAGGACAGTGGTGTGTTGTTGTACAAAGGGGACAATGATCACATTGCCATGGAGCTGTACAGGGGACGCCTCAGGGTCAGCTACGATACTGGATCTTACCCTCCTTCTGCTATATACAGGTAGCACACACAAGCAGAAATAAAGTCAGTGATGCCACTTTCACATGATGGATGATACAAATGTTCAGACCAAATATCGCTCTCTTAGTGTGGAGACAGTGAATGATGGTAGCTTCCATGCTGTGGAGTTGGTAGCATCAGACCAGACTTTGTCTTTGTCCATCGACGGCGGGCCGCCCAAATCCATCAACTCCATCAGCAAACAGTCCACACTCAACATAGATTCTCCACTTTACCTGGGAGGTAAGGACCCGGGTACATTGTGTGTGTTTGTATGAATGACTGAAGACAAATACATGATAGATACTTCATTGTTCCACTGCAGGAAAATCTTTCTTATTCTTAAAGCTTTAAAGTAAAAAAAATACACTATTCATGGATTTATTTCGTTGTGAAGACAATTACAAAGACATAGATATATTAAATTATTTTATTTATTTTTAAATATTTTAAAAAAATATATATTTTTTTAAATATCCTCAGATATGATGTGGCGTGCTGTTGTTTTCTATTTACTGTATTGTTGCATTGTTCGTCACAATATCCTGCAGAGGGCCAAAAACAAGAAAAGGATTGTTTTTTATTGGAGCAAAGGCCCAGATAGACTATCCATGGCACAAAACTTTAACCACAAGTAACCTTGATGTGTAATTTGAAATGATGTGTATGATGTGTCATTTGAAATTTTGAAGCCCACAAAAAATAACACTAACAGTACCTTTAATTAGTTTTAGGGTTAGGTAAGTACAGCTATTTGTGTCAGGAAATGGCTGAGAAACTAATGCACCCTAACTTTAGTAGAGTACCCAGGAAAGAGATCAACTGCAGATTGCTCCAAACACTGCGTGTGCTGACTGAGGCCCAAAAGAGATTACTCCTTTTAAATTCTTTTAGTTGTTGATTTACTGAAGATTAAGTTAAGCTTCTGTGTTCGGTCTTTAAATCTTTCAGTGAACTGGAATCTATGTAAGACTTGTTTTTATAATGTGCCACACCTGATCCTCTGGCATGAACATTTAGTTGTCCCAAAGCCAGGAGTAACCCCGTCACCTGTGGAACATGCTTCCAGAGGAAAGAGGCATTCTAACATAATTTTCTATACTTCTAAATCCTACATTTCAGCTTAGTGTTCAAATAACCAGTAACACTATTTTTCTTATTAAATCCTTTTAATCTATCCTCTTATGTGGCCTTTTATCGCTTTGTATGTGTTTCTTTGTCAAAAAAGCCACAATATAAATTTGATTTGATTTTGATTTGCTTAAATATGTACCTCTAATCACTCCTTTCTTCATCCAGGTATGCCAGAACGTGCCTCAGCCTCCGGGGGTCTCTCATCCCTGCAGCATAGCTCAGGCGGACGCAATGGCACCAGCTTCCATGGCTGCCTCCGCAACCTGTACATCAACGGGAAGCTCCAGGACCTGGGGGCTGGGCTGGGGCCAAGAGCTCCAGGTTCCGGCACTGCACAGAGCACCACTAGACAGTGGCTGGGCCACGGAGTGGAGCCAGGCTGCCAACCCTGTCAGAGAGGCGCCTGCATCCAGGGTGACTGTCACCCAACAGGGCATCGTGGCTTCACATGCACCTGCCACCCTGGCTGGACGGGAACAGTGTGTGACCAGCAAGTCAACAACCCCTGCGATGGAAACAAGTGAGTGTTTTTTGTGCCGCTTTGTCTATGTGTTGTTGATGGGGTGATTACAGTATTGGTACAAGTACTGGTACAAATTAAAAACCACCATGAGAACAAGGTGTATGTCCAGGGTTCACAGAGGGGCATATTTGGAAAATTAGTATATGCGTTCACATCTTTATCTTTACTGTCTCTCCCTCCTGCACCCTCAGGTGTATCCACGGTACCTGCCTTCCAATCAACTCCTACTCCTACTCCTGTCGCTGCCAGCCTGGTTTTGCTGGTGTACTCTGTGATGAGCAGGACCAGGATGCAGCTAACCCCTGCAGCCTGTCTCGCTGTAAACATGGCAAATGTAGAGTGTCTGGCCTGGGCAAGGCTTACTGCGAGTGTAACAGTGGATATACAGGAGAGGCGTGCGACAGAGGTGAGATAAATATGTTCTGGGTGTGTCTGTGTGTAAAAATTATTACCTGTGTTTACAGTAAACTGACTTCTCACATTCTTCTACAAATAATATCTAATGATGTTCAAGCTTTTCTATGTAAGCATCTTTCTCTTAACAGAACCTCTGTTACTTTCCCAACAATAACCTCTCAGCTGTGTGCATGTGTCTCTAACAGTGTGTCTCTGCATTAATGCTTCTAACCTGTTGCTCTTTCAACTCAGCATCTCCTGAGCTTCCTCTTAATCCCTCACGGGGGATTTCTCAGGTGAGACTGCCTGGTCACATCTTACTCGTCTGCCTCGTTTTGCTGTCTTTTTTTCTTTGGTTCCTTTCCGTTGCAGCCCAAAATATATCTACACAATGCCCCTGTGTCACCTTGTCTTCACCTCATGAAACATGTAATTTCGGTAGTTTGCTTCTTATTTTTCATCTTTCAAATTTTGAACAGCAATTTGATAAGTCAAGAATTTTTTGTTTTAGAATGATAAAATCTTATTTTTACTGAGACAATCTTGTCAGTTAGCTTGATTTTTCTTAGTGAGATATACAATCAATTTTTTAACTAGAGCAGAAATTAAACAAGTCTAAAAAGTGGATTCCCATTATTATGTTGGCATTATTTAGAATAAGAAATTTTTGGGCTTTTTATCAAGGTTTTATGTCACAGTTTTGTAGTGTTCCGTTTGCTATGCTAGTTTCACAAATCTCACGATGCTGTAAACAATTGGAAGATTCTTTTTGTTTGATATTAGCAAATATCTCAACATTTCTTGCATTTTCTTGTATTGCATCATCTCTCATGGTGTCTGTCTCATTTTACTGTCCTCTTCTTGCCCTCTACACTGTCCACTTATAATGTTGAGTTATTGTTTATATGTCATTTATATCCAACAGATGACCACAAAGACATGCAAAAAACATTTAAAAGCTAAGATAACTTTTAACCTTTCTGTTCCCTCCTCCATGCCTGCAGAGGTGGCCTGCCGAGGGGAACGGGTCCGAGATGTCTACCAGAGACAGCAAGGCTACGCGGCGTGCCAAACCCAGGAGAAGGTCTCCCGTCTAGAGTGTCGGGGCAGCTGCCCGGGGGGAGCAGAAGGACAGGGCACCTGCTGCACCCCCCTTCGCAGCAAACGCAGGAAATACACCTTCCAGTGCACTGACGGCTCTTCCTTTGTCCAGGAAGTGGAGAAAGTGGTCAAGTGTGGCTGTACAAAGTGCTCCTCATAAAAAAATTTAAAAACAAAAGAAAAGAGACAACACCCTCTGCAGATTTGCTTCCCTCCAGATATGTTTTATGTTCCTGCTCGCCTTACTTGATCCTCGTCCCCCTTGTCCAAGGTCCCAATTCCTCCTGAGAAAACCTTTACCCTCCACAGCCCCCAACCTCACACTGTTTTTTTTAAAAACCCTAAAAAGGCAAAAAAACAAGAGAAACAACTAAGAGTTTCTTTTCTTGTCAGTGCTGGACTAATGATTGAAGCTTCCTCGGTGGGGATGTTGAATTGTATTGTAAAGTACAAAAACAGACTTATTTTTTATTATGAAGTGGAGAAAAAGACAAAAAAAACACGAGTTGACTTTTTCCTTACATCTACTTCTTTTCGTTGGTCATGATGACTCCAATGTTGTGCCACACTGTCTCTTCCCTGGAGGCCGGACCGGTCACTGACGGCTGACCGCCTCCTCTAGACTTCCTGCTTCCTGTCTGTGAGTTGTGTGTTTTAGGAGTAACCTTTAACTGGTAGTACCACAGACTCACCACTATGAGGCACTGCATTAAGACATGGGAGAAGGAGGGCAGTGATAACCTCCTACAACACAAGAAACCACCACTGTAGTCTGAGGTCTCCCTCAATAGGCCTCCTGAACCCTGCGAGTCTGTGTGCATGATCCAACACACAGCTGTGCTCAAACTTGTGGTATTTTTTACAGCTACTGAACAACACATACAAATGCTCTCACCTGCAGACGTTATACATATTACCTGCCAGGGTAAATACACTACTCTCTGTTTATCTACCCCCAGTCATGAATGACAAGTATTTATTGTATCATAAATACCTGTACCTATTCAGTAGATCCCCTATGTATCAATCTGATTCTTTTAATATATATTAATTTATATTTGTCCTTATTTTTGTATTAAAAAGACATAATCTGTCAAGATAGCTGAACTAACAAAATGGTGTCCTTTATTTTGGTTGAAGAGAAGTTGTTTTTTTGATCACTGAAACTATTGTGCTTGCCAGAGACCTTAGTTACATTTTAATCTGCAAATGTGACGTGAAGACATTGTATATTTTTGTCGCGTTTCCTGAGAGTTTGTACTGTGCCATTACCAGAAGGTCTTTATATTAGAGTATAAATGTATAGATAATTTCCCTACCTATGTATTTCACACACAGATCTTGTGAGTAGCATTAACCCTAGAGGATGCTTAGAACTGTTTTTACCTTTTTAACAAATTTATGCTTAATGAATACTGTGACTTTTTCTAAATGAAACTACTTTGTTAGCCCCTTGGTCTCCGACGTTAACATGTTGCTGCTAAGTTTTTGTACCGTAGACTTGGATCCTGATCTGTATGTTATATAGAACTTCCTGCTCCTACTGTACGGGGGCACCTTGTGTAACAGATAAATATGTCCCCCCACCTCTACACATGTGCATTGTGCTTTATATTCCCCCCATTCTCCATCCCCAGACTAATGTCAGTTCCCTGACTGATGTTTGTTTATTAAACACAATATTTACCTCACACTCCTCACATTTGCTCTTTTTTTGTCTTACTAAGAGGTCCAAGTCAGAAATGTTTCCCCTCGACATACTGAAGAGAACTATTATTAAAGTTCTGAAGCACAATAAAGTGGACTGTAATCTATCATTATTCTTTAAAGATACTGTCCATGAAATTGAGACTATAAGAAGGATTGTGCAAAATGTCTTCACCCTCACGGTTTCCTCTTTTCATCACCTCTCGGTCTCTAGGTAACCATTTAACCTTTGTCAACGACATTTTTACTCCTGTCTCATCTGCTCCTCCACACTCCTTCAGTATTTCTGAGAAATTTCAGAGCGTGCACAAGTGTAAGACAAGTTTTTGTTACTCCCACTATATTAAACGATACAACAAACTGGTGATTTCTATGTTTCTTTTTGTCAACAAATCCCATGAAAAGAACAAGTAGCCACAACAAAGAACAATGAATTGTTCCCTCTAACAAGTGTTGTCTGTGTAGCCAAATCTGTGTCTCTGTGTCACAGGCCTCCTTTGTTGTCCAAAAACTATTAATAACTCACACAAGGCCCACTGTTGCAATGGGTGACATGTTTATTCATTACAATTAACGCAGGAACTGTCATTTATTTTGAGTTAATCCCACATACACCAACCTGCTGCTGTATACACTCGCCAGCATACATTTCCTAAAAACTACAATACCCAGCTGTTTTTTTTGTTATTTATGAATAAAAGCATATATTTGTGACCCATTTATTTTATCTTCAGCAGGAACAAATCGACGTGGTGCCCAGAACCACAGACAAGGTGAGAAGGAATGCATTGTTGGTTTTGATCCTTTTTTGATGGGATTTGATGACAATAAACATATATAGAAAAAACACCCACCTCTTCCTTTAATGTTTTGTATTACAGGTAACAAATGATTTTGTGCCAACACTCATTGTCTTTAAAAAAAACTATAATTGTATTTTTGCCCAAACTTGCAAATTTATTATTTTCAAGAGAAATTCATTTGTGCTTTGCTGGAAACAGTCATCGGCTACTAAAGCCATATTTAGAAGCATCTTAGTACCTCTAATATCAGTCTGACCGAAACAGACCATACCCTGTGGTCAAAGAAAATGACTAAGTGTCATAAGCAGGCTGTTTGAAAACAGAACAGTGGACACACCTGCCTTTTTCTTTTCAGCAATGTGACCTCTAAACCAACTGCACTCTCAATTTTAAGGTCTGAGAGTTAAGTCAGAGTTAAGGTCTATGTGGGTAGTTTAGGGATGATGGCACACAGGACATCATGGGATCACAGCGGTCAGACAGATGGCAATAATCTTCAGTTGAAGGTTTTGACAGAGCATCTCAGTACACAGACAAGCTGCAAAAGCTAGTGGCTTTTGATATCTGCAAACATACAGGAGACTATCACACTCTCAACTCAAAAACATTTCAAGCCCTCCACCCTCCATGGGTTAGAAGATAAAATATTACTTTGCTGCTTTCTCATTTCCTGTCACATTTCTACTGTCTGTAATTAAGGAAAAAATGCCTTATAAATTTTTAAAGAAAAACCTTCCAACAAGTCAGATTTTTAATATTTTATTTGAATATGCAGTTTAATACCGCCATCTACTGGAGTATGGCTGAATTACTGTAATATCTGGTCTGTTCTTTATGGCCAATGACACATGCAGAAACACAGAGCTTGTTCTCTGTAACAAGAGACATGCTGTGATAAAGATTGTTGATTAGACTGATGTGACATATAATATAGTCTACTTATAAGCTACATGTGCAAATAATGCTCTCAACGGTAGAACAGTAAAACAGCAGCCTCAGTCATCTCTGTGGAAGCGCTCCAGCCTTGCTCCCTTCCAAGTCTGTCCCAGTCAAATGATGGAAAGTCCCCACACTGATCAGGGTGGAAAAATCCACCTCCTCCTATACAGTACTGGATACACACACACACACACACACAAAACAACAAGATTGTTGACTGTGAAGACTGTGTATCATTTTCTGTGTTGATTGGCTGACGGCAGAAGTGCGATGATGGATTCAGACTCACATGTTCAGTGTTGCATCCTGTGTTTTTTGGCTTGACCCCAGAGCAGATAGCCATGGCTGCACGTTCATTGTTTATTGCTCTGAATGTGATGAAACCTGGTTCAAACTCCGCTTTCATACGAATGGAAAAAACATGGTGAGTTTATCAAAGGCTAGCTTGATTGTAGCAGGATGAATTTAGAAACTCAATGTTAACCTTTTGTATTGAAAGTAAACTGAATATTTAATAAGTCACTTCTTCAAGTAAAAAATGTAACAGTGATATTGGTATTCATACATGATGGTGAAAAAGTTCTTTATTATCTCCATTTCCCTCTACATGAGTGTTTTACCTCTTGGATTGGGTCCATATAACATTCTGGTGGACTCCTTGTCTCCAAGGTCATACACGATGGGAATAGATGGCCCTCTGCTGCTGCACGAGCCAACGTTATATCTCACTGGATATTGCTGGAAGAATGTCACAATTTTGTATTCACTCATGACGGCATGTACCTGTAGACCTGCAGGTTTTCTTGCACAGTTGATGAATTTGTACAACAATTTAGATTTCATCCTTTTGTTATCTAAGTTTTAATATGACATGACTACACTCAGTTGTGTAGGAGGTGGGGTACCCATAGATAATGCCTTAGTGAATAAAACTATTAATCTTGTGCTATGCCCCTGACTACACTACTGAGTTACCTTGAAGAGCTGAAAGAGGTTCCCTCCATACAGGCTGAGAAAGTGGTTGTCAGTGTGGTAGCGGAGGACAGCTGCCAGGTTCCAGTGCTCCAGTGGGAAGTTGTTGGGTACATGCCACACAGACATGTCTTCTGCTACTATATCATAGTAACCAGGATTCTGTGAAAGTGTGCACACTATTGTCACAAATCTTATTGTGGTTTGGTTCAGATTTCAATTGTTAATGAACCAGGCAGGTCTCGTTATTCTGTCTTGATACTAACTGATTTTTATGGACTAATGAAATTATAAAGATAGTTTAACCAGTAAGACGTCCTCCTTGCTATCAATTACAGACTGCAATTACAGACAGGAACGGCAGGCTGAAATCAAGTGATGATCTGCCAAAGATACAGTATTTTTTGTACAACATTTCCTCTTTGTGTTACCATCCTTTCAGTGCAGCTCAACATGGAAACACAAATAAGAAATGTGGTTTAAAAAAAGGCTGTAATTTTGGGAGATATTCCCTTGATTTCATTAGCTTAGACTGCTACAAATGAACTTTGAAATATATTGTTGCACAGAACAAGCACTGTCAATTTTGTCCCATATTTCATACATTGCGAACGCATTAGGAAGGGATCCTTCAATGACCAATATGAAAATGAGAAAAGATTACAGCAAGTAAAAACTGTTTTAATACACTTATGGACATGTGAGCATTGCTGACTTGAAAAATGTGAACCTATCCTTTAACATTTTTCTGACTCTGTGGTTGTGTGGCATTGTTAAACTGTCGGTCTCCCATTTGAGAACAACTCCTCAGACTTTTCCAGTCTCAGAAGCACTAACCAGAATACACACATGGCAGTGCCTCATTATTACATATACTATAATATAATGTATTTTGTGAGTGTACAGTGGTGGATATGTTTCTGTTTACTTATATTCATATAAATTCTGAACTGTCTACTTGTTATAGCACCGTGACATTGTCATCAAGGGAAGGGTTACCTATTTGTGTGACTCGCGGATATGCTGTGTACCCTGAGGCAAACTGACCTAACACCAAGGCAAACTCAGCTTACATGTTAATGAAAAGACTTAATGCCAAGTCCAATATGACTTGCCAGCCAGTGATTCTTGAGATCTGGAACAAAACATGTCCACCAGATAAAACACAGTTGTTTGGTAAAACATTTACATAATATTATTCATACATTTAACCAGAATACTAACAAGACAATTTTAGCACACCCAATTATTTATTTCATGTTGTTTAACATTTTTTTTAATTAAAAATTATATAATATGTGACCAGTGCCTGTAAAAATCCTTGTCTGGAAGCAGGTGTCATTACATTACAATAGCTTAAAAAGAATTAAAGTATATTAATATTTTAATAGGTATCAAAAGTTACCATTTAAAACAGATTTTAATGTATTTTTTAGACGATTTAACTTGTGTCCTGGGTTTTTGTCAACACCATCAGACTTTTTTTTTTTAATTAAAAAAATCAGGAATAATTGAAGGCTGCTAAAACTCTGAGGACCCCTTTATCACTTCCTTGTTCATGCTAATGCTATGAGACCATGCTAGCTCTGGTAAGTCTTTTAGATTCTATATATTTCATACCTACTTGCTGATACCTTGCATGTCACAACCGTAGTGTGTCAATACCATCATTAATGTAATGCAAGATTTGTATCATATTTTCTGTAATAAATTCTAAACTTAAGTAGATTATAGAGGTCACAAGCAACCAATGATAAACAAGATGGCTCCTGTGATAAAGCGCATGTGTTTTGAAGGGAAATATGGTATTTTGTAAACTCCGTCAGATGTCAACGCCATCAGGATTTGTGTCTGACGGTGTTGGCTCTCTCTAAGACGGTGTTGACAAATGCCACTGAAGTGCATTTTTCCTCATTTTAGTGTATATTGACTTTAGTGATATTACTTCCTAAACTTTTGATCTTACTGTTATTCAGTTTCATGTGTTGAATTTTAAGTAATTGCCACAAAATAGCTTTATGTTTTAAATTGAATCTTACTTTCATAGCCTCTTGTACTCAGTATGTAATAAGGTGTTGCTTATATTTATCCATCATTTGCTTATGCTTATCCATCAGAAAAGTATACTGTCTGCATTATAAAATGCATTTCAGGCTAAAATGGCTAGTGAGAAGCTATAAGTAGAGGAACAGAAGAGAAGGAACAGGGAATATCAAAAAAGAAGGTGAAAAAATTGATAGCCAGCATGAGCTGAAGGTGGAGTTCCTGAGAAAGGAGAGGGAAAGATTGAAGAATAGGGTGGAGGAGGGCAAAATACAGACAGAAAAGAGATATAAGAGATGGTTTTGGAAACAAGCACAGAAAGAGCCAAGCGACCTCAAGAACAAAGCACATGAACGGCAGCATCTACAAACCCCATTTCCACAAAAGTTGTGATATTGGATTTATTTGATTATTTAACTGACAAAATTACAAAGAAAGATTTTCAGTACTTGTACTGATCAATATAACTGTATTTTGTAAATATAACCAAAGTTAGAATTTCATGCATTCAACACACGCGCAAATAAATGTTGGGCCAGAGGCTTGTTTACCATCGTGTTACCTAATAACACCTAGTACCTAGGTGTTGTTACCTAGTAACAACTAATCATTTGGGAAGTGAAGATACTAATCGTGCCATTTTTGTAATTGGAATTTTTGTTATACAAAACTTTAGCTGCGCAACAGTTTGTGGTCGCCATTGTCTGATTCTGATGCGCCATACATTTTCAATAGGAGACAGATCTGGACTGGCAGCAGGCCTTTAAAGAACACACAATCTGTGTGTACGAAGCCACGTTGTTGTAGCCCGTGCAGACTGAGGCCTGGCATTGCCCTGCTTAAATAAGCATGGAT